>QBDW01006444.1:0-33081 GCA_003261595.1 Maconellicoccus hirsutus | reverse complement strand
GAGGGAGGGAGGGAGTGGCGTGGCGCGGCGAACAGCGAATACCAGAAATCCGAAGAAGACGCTGAAGGCGCGCGTCAGCCTTCCTGTTTGCGTTATGATTTCCTTATATGTACGAAGAGTTGGAATTCGCTATAGCTACATATTCGTCTCTCGTGCTTGTATGTACTTGTATTTGAACCTGTACTCGTGCCCATGCCCATGTAGAGTTGGTTTTATTTGGTTTCTTTTACTCGCATCTACGTAAAAATGGCTTACTACATACTCGTTACTCGTAGTTACTTTTAGTGTAACTCGTACCGGGTAAAGTGCGGTCAATTTTTCGACGAATGTCGCAATGTCGCGGCGCGGCGCGGCGATTTACAAATGACGAGTCGTGTTGGCACTGCGGGGCCAGGCGATATACGAGTGCTTCGCATGTTTAAATAATGGTGACATTTAGTGAAGAAGTACGTTGTAAATACTGTTAACGAGAAAATAACATCCTAATTACTCCGTACGCGTAGGTTACGCGAACGCGCTGATCATTAACACGTCGTCATTACATGACACAAGTTTATACTGTACACACCCTCACACAAACACAACCATCAACCATCAACCATCAACCGCCTAAACAATAAACACGAATACAACGATGCGGCGTCGCGCCGTATAATGTGACGTCACCGCTACGGTGGATTTTCTTGAGAAACCTTTGCTCGCTGCGATCGGCAAACGGGATTTTTAACTGTTGACAAATACGTACGAATGTGTATACGAGTATTGTATACGCAGTGCGTAATGTACTCGTAGTTATAGTATGTAGGTATCTATCTACGCATTTGTAGTACGAGTATGTACAGCGCAAGCGCAGCAAAGCGCAAATACGGTGTCGCATCGTCAGCATTTCACTAGACATATGTGTACATTAAAGACACAGGTACCGTATTTTTAACATGACCACAACGCGACGTAGTATCGCGGTTCACGCCTTTACCTAGTGCACGTTAGTAGATGCTAGATGCTAGATGCCAGCTGTACTACTCGTACATACGTCGTACACTCTGACGCTGCACACTGCACACTGCACGCGATAGCGGTATGACGAGGGGCGTTGCGCTATATTGCGCACGACCACTTGTTCGATTATCCGCCAAATTACACATCGTGTCGCGTCTACAAAAATAGGCCAATTCGATTTTTAGGTAACGTCAAACGGCAGTGGCAGTGGTACTACTTTTTCCCTCTCGCTTTCAACCGTCATTTTTTTTTTTTATTAACCGTGAAACACGAGCGACAAAATTATGATCCGCCGCGCCCTCATTTATTAAATTCATCTTCACTCGCATTTGTCGCATTTTTCATCGAGTTAATGTTAGTACCGCCCATCGATATTCTAATTACGTTGTACGTAATTACGTATGCGCAAATTGTCGTCATTGGAGGAATACCGAAATTTAAAAAAAAAAAACTATAATAATAGGTAGGCTAGTAAAAAACCGAGTAAAAAGTAGGTTAAATTTACGGCAATTTGACATGCACATTCCCATCTGCCATACCTTAGCTACCTAATACCTCTACCCTACCTACATATCAAAATAACACAAACGCAAATGAAGCTAGAGTATTTACGTAAAGCGCGTGGCACGTGGCGCTGTGCTGCATCACGAATACAACCATATGCGGTAGCGGTGGTATTGACTGTGGTTATTACATTAAAAGCTTTCGGTGATCGATTTCAATTTCCAATGCACCGAGCAAAGGGAACCGTCGAACTAGTAGCATTGGCAGGTAAACGGGTAGAATAGTACAAGATGAGGAATACAGGTGAAAGCATCAAGTATCAAGTAGGTACAGGTAGGTAGGGTGGTTGGTTGGTTGGTTGGTTGGTTACAGTTAGGTATAGGTATATTACATAGGCATAATTGGTTGATTTACCGGGTGGCGCGAGTATGGGATCGCCGTAAAAACAGTCTTCCATTCGAGCGCATTTGAAATCGTTTTTGGTAGACGGTGTGATCAAGCAGGCCGGTAAAAAAGCACTCAATACGGCGACGTCGGACTCATTACCAAGGTCTCTCTTGCTAGATGGTACGGGTACGGATACGGATACGTTTTTACCAGTTAAATGCAGGTTGGTTTGGAATTTATTATTCAACACTTCGGTAGCCATGATAACGGCGGCGATGCTAGCCTTCGATTAACGTAAAAATCAAAATACGTACACGCGTTCAACTAAAGGCGCGACCCAAACCAAATCGCAGAACGGAAAATGGAAAACGGAAATAATTTGCGAAAACGAAAATTCTCAATTGCGGCTACGTCACTACAGCACAACGAACAACGGAGCACGCGATAAAACGCGTCTTGCGTGAATGGACGATCGTCTTTTCTACTGCACGGTAACGCTAACACTGCGACGCGACGCGCCGCGCCGCGTCGCGTCGGCGTGACCTTTCCGTGGAGCGAGCGTCACGTCGTCGGGCAGACTACCATCCACCATCAACGTCAACCTCTACTTCTATGGTTATAGGTAATTGGTTGTTACGAGTAGTTGCCGGTTACTAGTTAGTAGTATCTGCTACAGTTTAGGTAAAATCTTATCGAGCACCGATAGCGACGGTCGTCGCATCTCTAAATACGAGTGGGTAGTAGGTCTAGGTAGGTACACAGTACACACGTACACGTTGTACACTAGCTAGTCTGTACTCTGTGTATCCAGCGGCTGTGACCTTGCAAGTTATACTCGTACGTACTTCTATGTAATGGCAACAGCACTATCCGGCATGCGATGCAAAATCAACATTTCCAACACGGCGAAACGATACAGCAAAAATACGTAAATACCGACCATAAGTGCCAGTGTGCGCTTATAAATTGACTTACGGTATGTACTTTTTTTCGATTTCATTGTAACTACTTACTATTTTTTACGAATGGTAGGAACGACTATATCGAACTTGAGTCAAAAAATTTTTTTTTTTGAATAAATCTAAATTTAAAAAAAAGACAACCAATTCACCGTTTTCGGTTTCATTTTCTCAAATTGAAAAGGTTGAATTTATTCGCTCGTATATTAAACCGAGTAAATTTCAGTTTTATTAATTGCGAAGTGGAACCGCACAGATAAAAGCGACGAATTCAATTTTTTATTTAAAAAAAAACTTTTCATTACGCCCGTACTGTACGAAGATGTATTCGTAATACGAGTTCAGGTATCGCAATGCCGGTAACGGTAACGGTAACGCTAACCGAACAACGAGAACGAGTGGGTAGTTAGTACTTAGTATTAGTATACGTATATGTATTTGTCGAACTTGGTAACAAGGTTACTAAGGCAGTGAGCAGGGACAGTGGCAGCGAGAGCGAGAGCGAAAGCGGTGGTGTTGGCGAGACGCGGTGCGAGCGATGACATTTTATCAAATTGTTCCACCACACGTTTAACCTTTATAGGTAAGCGGTCGCAGTCGCGGTGGTGAAAGTAACGTTGGCGGTCGACGTGACGTAGTAACGGGGACGGTAGATTTTTCTTCTACACACAACGTACCATCTGATGAACTACGCGTATTAGCTATGGTGAGACGGTCGTTGCGCGCAAACTGAGAACGTAGGTGTTACGAATTACCATTTACTTACCATACACTACGAAACCTTCGCTTTACTCCCGTTCTACAACAAACGAAAGTACGTCATATCTCGTACGTTGGCTCCTCGTTCCGCCAATATTCGCACTCGATAAGAAACTGTTCGCTTTCACCAACACCAACTACATTGTAATACTATACTATTACTCGTACGTATGATATCGTTCCATTCCGTCACAGGCACACAAGTCGTGTGTACCTCTACCTACCTATTCAGTACACTGTATTGGGTGGCCAATTGATCGTCTCCCCCTCCCCCCCCCAAAAATAAATTACATTTTTTTCGGTTTTATTGTAAAAATGGCAACAATGGCTTAAACAATGTTAAATTGAATATCATTTTCTTCAATAAAAAATCGAATTTGCTCTTAACAATTCACTTTCAAGTTGAAAAATTACAATTTTTCAACATGTAGCCGGGGTACGCCCCCCCCCCTCCCCTCAAATAATGCGGAAACACCATTTCTGGGAGGGAGGAGGAGGTCGTGCTACGGCGACAAAAAAACAGCATAATTAAAAGAGAAAAAACCTATTGGGTAGTAGGTACCGGGTAGAGGTACAAAGTGTAAATGTAGTAAGTTTCGGAAGTTGTGCAATAAGTATGGTGATAATTTTTCAGGAGCCAACCGATTAGACTCGTAATGCTACGAAAAGATATGTACCTCTACCGAGCTACCTAGTGCCTACCACCTACGCTTGTTGTATTGGTAGCTACATAATTACTACGCCACAGGCTGCTTTTCCAAAATAAGCGGAAAACGAAAGCAACTTTCGCCGATTTTTTCCGCCTGTCACGCTGACATCATCTTAACAACGGTGCGTCCGAATAACACGTACCGTACCGTACCGAACGCGTTGCAGAGATTACAACAACAACAATAACGAAAACGACAACGACAACGAGAGTACACGGTACCTACGTATTGCGGTGTTGGATGTTGGATTCACAGTGGAAGGCAAAAGCAACGAACGCTGCCTTCAACGTGAAAAAAATTAAGTACCACTTCGACAGCCGATATCAAAATGAGCCCCTTTATTGGACGGAATTACGAAACTAGAGACAGAGGGTACCGTAAAACTTTACAACCTCCACCTTGGAATCGAATCAGAAAGAAATTTCAATGCGAGACAAGGACTATTGTCAAAAAAGGTCTGATTCGTTGTTAGGATGTTTTTTCACCTTTTTTTCAGGGCTTGGTACTGCTGCCTCTGCCTCCACCCGAAAACTCTTAATTCTGTGAAATTCTTATGCAAAACCGTTCATCGATTCCCGAGATCATCGAAACTCATAGTCAATAGTTGATAAAATGACGTAGGAAATATTGTACATTTATAAAATAGGCAGTTGACAAAATTACCTGCTCTGAATATATCTCCGCAACCGTCGCATCTGGACGCGAATTGCGCGTCGTAGCAATTACCGCAATATATTTTCTCTAATTTCGAGCCGAATTGCTTGTCGACTAAGGATACATGACATTTGCTGCATAAGAAGCAGGCTTCGTGCCAATGCTTGTCTTTGTAAGACAAATCCTAAACGAAATACAAAAGAGAAAAATGATTAATACAGTAGAATAGGCGTCGGATAGTAGGGCAGGTAGAAACAGAAGAAAGTAAAGCATCGTACTACGACTACGACTACGACTACGAGTGCATGGGGTATAGGGCATAGGACGCAGTAGACAGGCACTAGGCAGTAGGCAGTACGCAGTACGCTAAACGTTAGAATGTGTAGGACGTACCTTGGAATCGATTCCGATGATTTTGTTGCATTCTTCGCAAGGATTCGCGAACACGGATTCGTAACATTTGATGCAATACGGATGGTCGTCTCGTAGCACATATCTCTGGCCAGTCAACGATTCGTCGCATTGCCAACAGCAGAAATGCGTCGAATGCCAATCTTTGTTCATGGCTTTCGTGAATTCGCCGCTGAAAATAAGCTGCAAAGAATGCCGCGTATACGCGTCATTAGTCGATGCGAGTACCTAATAATTTAGGTAACTTGGTCTGGTGACTGGTGGTTAGAGGGCGCAATTACACAGATACACACCTCCACTCCTCCACTCGCCAACAAATAACAAAATACTATAAATCGTTCCGCTTACCGATAAATGATCGAAAAGGTATTTGCTGGTATTTTACATTAGGTGCAATCAGATTGGCCAAGAAGTGAAAAAGGTTCCTAATACGAGTATGTACCTATACCTACTCGTATGTGTACGCGTATGTACCAGGTACCCGAGTATCACCTTCCACCTAAGTAGTAAGTATAAGTACCTAGACCAGAAATTAATTTTTGTGCCACGCCATGCTACGTATCAAATATAAATAACGAAATTAAATCAATTTGATTTCATTATTAATTGATACGAGTGTTTCTAACGTCATGTTACCAACTCTTTTTATACGTCAGAAAAATTTGAAAAATTCGTTATTTTTTAAACTTGGGAGCTAAGCTTCGTTATCAGGTGGTTAAGATGAATTAGACACTAGACAGCCGGTATTTACGACATTCTTTGAACGTTGAATCACGCTACGTCTGGTGGCGTGGCGTGGCGTCACGTTGTGTCGCGTCGTCGAAGGAACGCATGGTACGTCTACGCGACTCGATGCTAGTAACTACAACGCGTCGTAGCCTCGTAGGAGGCGGACGGAAAGCGCATCAGCGGCCCCCCTACGAATTCGAACCACGAGCATGAAACATGTGACAGTCTGAGTCGCGCGTCTCCGTCTCGTGCGGTATGCGTAGTGTTACTCGTATTAAGTAGCCAAGTATGCCACACACTCGTACGTGAATAGTTGCAACTGGGTACCGTACAGTCAATATGCAGAGGCAAATGCGGATGCTGATTCAAAAGCAGTACGTAATGCGCGTACGCAACTACGCATGTAAGAGTACTACTGTACGTAGTTACGGTTACTCGATAGGTGATTACTAATTAGCCACGTCGTAGGTAGTTTTCATACAGCCTATGGCCTATGGCCCATGGCCCATGGCCTATGGTAAACGCAATGCGGTACCGGCCGGCAAACCGTTCTGATTGGCTAATTTCCAACATCGTCGGTAAAATACCGTAGAGGAAATCGATGCGCATAACGCACGCATCAGAAACGTTCGGCGGCTGGTATCCTTCAGTCGAGCGTGGTGGAACGTTATGCGAAATGGAAACGAAACGAAACGATTTTGTTTGGAAAAAAAGTAACAAAAGGTGAAACGGAACGAAATACGAGTATTTCATTACGTTTCGTTTCGTTTCAATTACTGTAATTTTAAACGTTCAATTAGTGATTTTTCCACTATTTTTCAACGAAATACGTATCATTAACGTACTCGTATTTGTTTGGTGCTGCTAAGCCGTAACCACTGGAAACATCTGAAGTTGATCTTTTTTTGTTTGTTTTTTGTTTTGCGAGATGAATTTTCATGAATGTTTTACGAAAAAAAAACAAAACAAAACAAAACCGAATCATTTTAGTGAAGAAACGAAATGATTTCGTTGCGCCACCTCTGCCTTTAGTTATGGTAGCGAGTACTACAGTCAAAGATGCGTACTTCTACCTACACCTACACCTACAGCGAGCCTATTACGACCAGCGAACTCACAAACTACAAGGCAATTAAGATACGTTCACTTTAGTTCCGATGAAAGGGTGAGTCGTAATCGCGAAACTGCGAGAATGTGACTAAAACAAAATGTCGCGTCGCGTCACGTCACATCGCGTCGTGTGCAAAAAAAAACAACAGAAAATAAACGCTTTAAGCGCAATAAAAAAGAAGAGGACGCATGGGGAGGGGAGAGAAAAGAGATTACTAGGTGGTTAATAAAATAGGCGTAGTAGTAGGCCTAATAAGCGGCGAATAATAATTACTACTCGTATATTAGTACCTACGAGTACAATTTTGGCACATGAGTCGTAATACTGAGCGCTTTATTGCCCAACTTACGCAAGCGTTGATAGGTAATCGTAGCTTAGCTAAATCTACAAATGGGTTGGTTTTTCAAAAACGAAGTAACAAAAACAAAATAATAAAATGAACAAGCAGGCGAGCTGGCGGGCGAATGAATTGACAGACAACAAAACTAATCGAGATAATACTCGTACAAAGACTTGTGCGGAAAATGTGAAGAGCTACATACTCGTTACTCGTATGTTATGTAAGTCATGTAAGCCCTGCCTTTGTAAGTACATCTCCTCTTAGCCGCAGTATTCGGTAGCAGCAGGTACCAGGTATCTGGTGACAATACGTACGAGTGTAACGTAGCATATTCCCCAGCCGCTCCCTCCAAAAAAAAGAACCCTAAAAAACGACCAGCTTTACGCTTTACGCTTCACGCTTTACGTAACACAACGAGCCTTGGTGGACGATAAAAAGTGGAAGAGCAATTTTGGTACAGGAAATAAAACGGGTTTCGGGTAGGTATACCAGCAAATACCTTTGTTTGCGCGGAATTCCATTCGTCAAAGACGGGATGTGATTTTCTTTTTCGGTGACTTCGGTGATTGTGACTTCGGCATTTCCGCCGTCGGTGCTCTCGCGTCTTTTCGTAGACGTGGTCTTTTTGGTTTTGCGCACCTTGGTGGTGGTATAAGTATAAGAGTCTACGTCGGCCATAATTTACAAAAATTTCAACGGAATACGGCTAGATAGGTACTCGTAAACGTGAAAACGCGAATCACGGCAAACGACGACTATGCGAAATAATACTCGTAAAAGCGAACCGAACCACGGCAGACAAGTCAACTAAAACGAACAATAAAGGCGAAATTAAGAACTACGTAAGTGCTTACGAACGCGACAATCTCGGTCGACAAATAACAGACGTATCCGAGTAAACTGCGAAGTGAACGTTTAAATGAGTAGAAGTAGAATATAGAAACGAAATTCGCTGTAAGGATAGACGGCGACGGCGACAGCGTCTAGCGCAATCGACGCATTTGAACTTCCCCTTACGCTGTTACGATAAAGGTTGGGTTAAAATAGTTCGAGTAGGATTTCGCGGTCGCTACGCCGCACCACGTCACGCCACGCCACGCCACGCTGCGCCGCGCCGCCCGTCCGGCAGGCAGGCAGGCAGGCAGGCAGGCAAGCAACCAACAAGCGCAGCAGTGAGCGCAAGGAATACAGGGAGGATGGAAAGGTGGAAAAAAAAGACGCCGCGTCCACGACGACATGGTACACGTACACATGCGAAAAAACGGCGGTACGGATACGTCATCGACGCGATGAGATTGAGGGCCGTATATGAGAGCAGAGCGGAGGAGAAGGCAAGGAGGGAGACTGACGAAGTAAACGTACCCGCCATTGAGTATACTAAGAATTGAACCGCATTAAGGCGCCGAACCTCTAGTGACGGCCGCCAATAAGTTATTTATAACGCTTGTACGAGTTTTGAATCTATGTAACACGCTGTTTTATTCCAAAAATAAAATCCGCGCGCCTTCGTCAATCCAAGAATGAATAATACGGCCAGTTTGCTACGAGTAGGTGAGTGCCGAGTGGTTAACCAGATAAGCACGGCATTCGGGGCAGTCGACAGTCGAGACAGTGGTGGCGTACTCGTTATTAGCCCTTTTTCTACTCACACCGTATGGGAAAAAAACTTAAAAAATTGAAATCGCCATATACTCGTACTCGTACTCGTAATGGAAGCCGACACAGGCACCACCGTTATATACGAGTACTTGTACTCATACTCGTACACGTAACTGTAACCGCAACATAAAGCTTTCTCGTTAAGTCGAGTTTTTATTATTATCGAACAATTACGTCAACACGACAACGACAACCGGCCATGTCAATGTCATCGAAAAGCTCAATTTTTACAAGACGAAATCAGTATTAGTGCCAAAGGCCAGCGTCAGCTCGTTCGCCTCTCTCTTTCTGAGTTCTATGATCGACCGTTTTCAACTACATTCTCACGCGGTGGTCGAGGGTACGAGAGAGCGAAAAGACGAAATATTTTAAACGTCTCCGTCGATGGTAAAAGTTCATTAACGCGAACAGGAGACCGATAAACGGTGAAGTAGCGCAATTCGAAAACATAACGGGACGATTCCTCGCTGAAATTGGCCACTGGAGATAGAACACCCCGCCCCTCCTCCCCCCCCCTCGCATCCAATCAACTCGGAGTGAAAATCGTGTGGGAGGAGTTGTTTTTTTTTTTAACAAACAAGTTCGAAGGGTTTCAACCCCTATCGCGATTGCGATTAAATGGCATATTGTGCAATCGTTTATGTACTGTATACCATAAAAGGGTGGTGCCCAGACGAGAGTTACTTCTGGTCCAGATGTCTCAAGTGGGTGCGCCATCAAAAGACATCGCATGAGTAGCGGATTTCGCCTTTTACGCGTATATACGCAAGATTGTTGCTGTGCTCGCAAGATTGAGAAGGCTTGTCCAATAACCATCTCAAGTTAACGTTACACGTTGCGCGGGTTTATTTTGTATTTTTTATTGTAGTGTAGTGTTCAACCGAGCGGTAACAATAGGATGTAACTTGTTAGGTAGTTTTCGGTGAATCTGATTCGTGAATCAAATACGAGTATACTTACGCGTACCTACGCGTTCGCATTGGCGAAAATGTTTGGTGTTTAACACAACAATGGCGATGTTGACGGCATGAAACCTTGACGTTGGTCTCGAAGGGTTACAAAAGAAAACATTACGAGTGTAGGCCATCGGTTATCGCGTTAGCGTCTGCTCAACGATGAATGAGTTGCAGATAAATCCAAACTAAAACGAATGCAAAACATCTCACAAGGTCGCGAAAATCGCGAATTGCGAATTGCGATGATTCGCCCACTAGACAACTTCCTACCGATCCGTACGTCTACATCTAATACGCGTACAACATACGAGTATACCAGGCAGCAGGCACCAAGCACCAAGCACCGGGCGGTAGGCATATTGCGCATACGTACGAGTATACTCGTATGTGGTATGTAGGTAAAATATCAGAGTTCACCAATGGATATGCGGTGTACTAGAACTGTTGCGCATTGTATGAAATTGAAAATACAAGCAAGTAGGTATTCGCTTTCGAAATAAAATATAAATACGGTAAATTAATTAACTAATAGAGACGGAGAGAAAAAGATGAAGAAAAAAAAACAAACAAGGAAAAACAAAAAAGAGAAGGTGCACGGTGCAGCGTCGGTGAGGAGGTAGTAAATAGATAACAGCGAATTAGCGATGCATGCAAACAAACATACGCGTAATACGCGGCGTGTATATTTAGGTATTTTGCAATTAAACAGCAATTCTAAGCGAGCACGATTGCATCAGCCAAAGGACGAGTACGAATACATTCTTCCAAATTTACGATTAAAATTTAATCGCGGTTATGCGCGAAATGTAGGATGTAGGTACTAGGTAGTAGGTACATAGTAGGTACTAGGTAGGGGGTACGTGATTCGTAGAGTATCTCTCTAAATTTGGGGGCAAACATTTAAGTGGGCATTTGAATATCTGGTACTCGCAAATCACAGAAGTGAAAAGGACATTTTAGCGTGCAGATTGCGAAAAAAAAAAAGTACTTATTATTTCTTCGACAAATCATACGTGTACTTGAGATATTTGTAGGTACTAGGTGCTAGGTGCTAGGTGCTAGGTAACACGTAATACGTGTACACGCAGTACGCATAATTCACGCAAAAACGTTTAGCAAGCGTCACTTTACGTGCCATCCTGTGGACGTGCTAGCATTAAAACGAGTTATTGGCGGTGTTCCGAAAGAAAAAAAACGACAATAACAACAGCAGCTGCGACACCTACGATAATTTCGATCTGGTATAGTCATAAACAGAAATTAACCGTCCAGCGCAGCGTTCTCGATCAGCGCCGAGCGGGGACGATCCAAAATCCGCATCAGCTTAGTGCCGTGTGCAGATGTCGATGTCGATGGCGATGGCGATGGCGATGCGGATGCGGATGCGGCGTACGCGTGCTCCGCCTGTTACTTCAACGGTTACGTCACGTAAAAAAATTCTCAATCGTCTACAGTTCGCGTGAATCAAGCGAAAGGCGAACGCGTTTCGATAGTACTCGTACTAATACGCTTCAACGCGGTAAATAATTCTTCGTTGCGTCTCCTTGGAGGCTGCTCGCACTTGCGCCTTCCACGCAAGTCCATATCGCTAGCACGTACTGTATAGACGTGTACAAAATACATACGGGTAGTTGGGTACGGATACAGGTACAGGCACAGGCACTGGTATCCTTAACATTACACGCTCATTTTCCATTTCGTTCACAAAAGTCGACATTTCAGTAGCCGCTGCGAAGAATTTCACTGTCTTGTCGCGTCGCGTCGTCGTGTCGACAGACTGAAAGAGCTTGTTACACAGTACACACCTGTTGCGTTTGTTCATATGTTTCATGCGGTACTGCGGGAACGAGTACCTGTACTCATACTCACTCGCACAAAGACTACACTTTGCGATGGGTAAACATGGATATGTCAAATGTAATCGTTTTGCCTGTTGCGTGTTTGCTTCCATCATCCTTGTTTTCGTCCATTTTTTACTCCTATTTAGGTTTATCGACTTTGGACTTGATTTTTTTGATTGGTCTCATCTTGCACGTGATTTCGTGCTCGAATACCTGAACCTTATACTTGTATTATAATGAGTAATGACGTACGATTCTTTTAAATTTTGAAACTCGAGTGGTAGGTGCCCTATTGACCGCCATTCACTCAGCGGCATCATGGTAAAAAATGAAAAAAACGTACAAAAATCGACTTTTTCAACTCGAAAAAAAATCGCAAACACATTATATAGCCAAAGACTTGAAAATCGGTAGATTTCCAGAAAGAAATTATTCAAGTACAACTACAAGCAATGAATTCAAGCGCGCGCGGTCATCAGCGTTTTCCACTGTGCAGTAGCGCTTCGTTCGTTTCAACGTGCCCAACGTCGCGCGTTATTACGAACGACGCGCTACCGCACAGTGGGAAACGCAGATGACCGTGCGCGCGTGCGCGCTTGAATTCATTATTTTTCACCATGACGCAGGTGAGTGAAAATTTTGAAAAAATATTTATATTATTTGGCGGTAAATAGGCATTAGGCACCTACCACCGAAATTTCAAAATTTTCACTCAGCGAGGCCGTAGTTAAATAAAAAAAAAAACCCAAGTCAAAAAACGTATTTTTGTGGGGGTACCTAAGTGTACGAGTATAGACCATAAAAGCCACATAGTATCGATAATGAGCGAATGATGAGCGCAAATACTCGTAGTTTGCTACTCGTACAAACAAATTTAAGAATTTGCTTTCACCTCGAGATGAAAAATGTATAGTAAATCTATTCGTTCATTCAAATACGCCCATTATTTCGGATAAATACGAGTATTTTTTTTGAAATTCGTAAATTTAAAACAAAATGCTTTTTTTCGGCACTCGGCAAGGTAGTGGGCAACTAGGCACTAGGCACTGGCTTGAGGAATTGTGAAGTTGAGGTCGACGCGCGTAATATTCGGGCTTAATACGTAAATTATACTCGTAGTAGGATATCCAAAGTATTCGAGACTTAAATATCAAGGTGTCATTTCATTAGCCAGAGTGTTGACCTTGAACTTAATAAAATCACTGAAGCAGCTACGTGGCAGTTTCAGTTCAATTATTGACATACTCGTACGAGTACCTAGTACCTATACCTACTGCCTACTCGTACTCTTATTAAAATTTAAATACCGTAGATAGTTAGGTATACTCGTAGGTATTGGTACACGAATTTCATTGTTTGAAACGAAGGCGTCTACTTTTGACAGTTACCAATAATACGCGTACGTGCGAGAGAAGTACCGAAGTACGAATGTAAATCACAGAACGGGAAAGCTTTACTTACGCCTTACAGTTAGGTTTTCGCTCATATGCAAATGATGTTAGAACAAAACGGAAATGGGAATCCGCAAGAGAGGGAACGGAAGGGAGTATATTTCACTTTTCTAACTAGGGACTCGAGAATACATAGCCTAGTGAGTTTTGTTTGCCCAATCTACCTAGGTAGTAGGTACCGATGCGGTACCCTAATTTGCTGCAAATCTAGCCAACTCGACTCGACTCAATTAGGAAGATACTCGCACTCGCGTGTAAACTGGCCAAATGAAACGAACGAGTACGTGTGCAATACCTTTTATGAAATCGAAGCGAATTTTTTTTAAATACCTATTATTTTTTTTACTAAATAATCAAAAAGGAGGCTCCGAATTTCAATAAGGTTTTGTATTGGTTTTGATAGGTACCTACGTAATTTAAAAAGATTATGGTACTTGAACGAAAAAAAAAAGACAACAAAAACAAAAACAAATACGTAGACCAAGAACGCGATACGAAGGAGGACTCGTTCACTCGCGCGTACGCGTAGTCTAAATAAATTACGTATTTTGCATTATTACGATGTAAACGATTAAATTAGGAGTTTGTTTACGTATAAAAATAGGTAGCCGCATTCGGTGCACAGAAGAGTAGAAGTACGGGTAGAAAAAAAAAAAGGTGGACAGAAAAAGGAAAAATAACAACATATTGCAAAATATTTGGCTCATTCGCTGGTAGCGTGTGCAAAAAATTACAGGCTAAGAATCAAGACGATTCGTCGGCGCTCGGTATGAGATAAGAAATTTAGGCCAAGCGTGTAGCTGTAGCTGCGTACGCCAACACTAGTCGTTCGCCAATCTCTAGCTTCGACTCAACACTCGCCGTCCAAGCTCATTCGACATTCGACGATTCGATGGCCTACTCGTACATACGTACAAGTACTACAAACTGTGTAAGTACTAAGTAAGAAGTAGGAACTAGGAAATACTACAGAAATACTAAGTAGTAAGTATCAAGCGGTGATGGAAGTGCTAACGATAACCACGGCTAAGTAGTAACGGACTACTTGACTAGCGAGCAGCGACTACTATGCGCGGTTTAGCGCATGGAGGTACCTTACGTACGAGTACAGTATTTCTATAATTTACGTAACTGACGGCTACAGTTGCGCAATACTCGTATCAAGAACAACCGTCGCGTCGCGTCGCCGAATCCAAAATACCGATAAGATGAAATACGTACATGTACATACGAGTAACGCGGGCAGTTACTAGTTAGGTGCACACAGTATATGCAGATGCACTATGCAGTGCAGTTACAGCGTGGCTACGTTGACGTACAACGCATTTAGTAGGAGTAGCTCACTAGCTGACTAACTGACCAACTAACTAGCCACCAGCTAGTAGCTAGTTATCCAGCAATCTACTCGTAGCTATGCCCTACGTGTACGCGTATACAGTACGTATTACGTACGTACAGACCGTCCAGTTGATCTTAGTACCCCTCAGCGTTAGCACCAGCGCCCGCGCAAAAATCCCATCAACGTAGCTGACGCGACGCGTAAAAAGTGGCCACACTTACACAGGTTACAAACAACGCAACGCAAATAGGGACGTCAGTGCGTGCAAATTATAGCACAAAAAAAACGTACGAAAAAAGTACGAGCGTATCATCGATTATTAATGATCATTTTTGGTTTTTAAATTATTAATATCAACTTAAATTCTTTATTTTATTAAAATATCAACTTATAAATATCAATCAGGGTTTAAAATAATTTATTCGTATTATTCATCTATAGCAGTGGGATTTTTGCGCTGAGGGGTACTAAGATCAACCGGACGGGCTGTACGTGCATACTAGTACATCGTATAACGGTAGTGATAGTGGTGGTGGTGGTGGTGGTAGATTAGGTACTAGGTAAGCACTTGGGCAGCAGCCACTAGGTACGGGGGTAGTAAAGAGGTAAGTGGTACTAAGTAGCTCGATAGCCTAAATTACGCACATCTACGCAGGTAACTAGAGCTATTAGGTACTAGGTAGGTCTAAGTACTTGATGCTTACGGCTTACGCTTATGTAATAGCCGAGTAAGTCTCAGCCGTCGCGTCAGCGGTAAATGCGAGTAATTGTAATGCTAAATAAACAATTCCAAACATATTGTACGCCTATCAATGCGAACTCGCAACGATACAAGCGACGAAGCGACGAAGCGACGAAGCGAAAGCGACCACCATCCGCATGATGCGCCGCGCGCCCTCTCCATCCAATCGAATGGTTCTTTCGCGTTAATAAAATTACATAGCCAACTTTTCGAAGGCGAACTTGAATAAGAGCACAAAACAATCTGATTTAGGTCCCGTATTTGCGTAACTGCGTGCGTACACTCGTATGTACATACAAGTACCAATACGCGCGCACGTTTTAGTTTTCATTAAACTCATTAAGAACCTAAGGAATGCGTACGTGATATTTTAAAAATACGAACGAGTATCGCCTTAGTCGAGGAGTAGATCTATTATTCGTATGTAAATACTGTAATGCCAAATCAAAAGTCACAATACGTCGAAATATTGCAACATAACAGTGGACGGTGGTCGTGTGGTTTGAAGATGCGGCGAGAACGACGACAACAAATATGCAACGTATTAAAAAAAAAAAAAAAAAGAAAAAATATTTGTATACCAACCTCGTCACAAGCGGCGCATCTTGGTTTTAACTGCTCGGCGTAATGTCTTTCGCAGTACAATTTATCATTATGAACGCAGTACGTCAAATCGACCAACAGTTGATCACATTCGGAGCATACAAAACAATCAGGATGCCAGAGGGTCGAATCGCCGAATTTAGGCGCTAAAACAGCCAAAGACGGCGGTTCCAATGGTTTCTCACATTTTGGACAGTTCTGAAAAATGAATAATATTATTAGCCTTAAATTCGAGTACGGTATAGTAGGTTCTAGGTATAGGAACTACGTTAGGCATTAGGCACTAGGCACCGTAGGTAGGTTGTTGGAGCTAGCTAGTAGCCACCAGCCACTTAGCCAGTCGCTAGATGATATACGTAACGTAACGTAACGTAACGTATTGTACTCGTGAAAGCTCTAGTACCGTTTTGACGGAGCATTCTTCGACGTACGCGATGTCCAAGGCGATTTCGTTTCGTGCGTTGATAAAATCTTCGTAACTTTGATGATCTTTGGGCTCGACGTTTTTACAATACGATAAGGCGAGGTCTTGTTTCGGTAACTGGTAGACGAGCTGCTTGTCTCTATACTTTTCTCCGGCAGTACCGATTTTTGGAATTTTATTTTGCGGCAATTTTCGAAAATACTGTTCGACCTGACGCAACGAAAACATAAACAATACAGAGTTAAACTGTGTACTGTATTTAAGAAGGGTGGCAAGGTTAAAAAGGTCTTACCTTGTGACTAGAGATGCCAGGCGGAACCCAAGTGTAACCGTCGATTAGATGGCCGCGCGATAGCCTTTTTTCTGATTCCTGCGATTTGAAGCCGAGTCTATCTTTAACATTTACCCATTCTTCGTGATAAATGTCATGCGCTTCCTTCGGACACTTACAGCTGCTGCAGGTTTTCCTGTCAACATAAATAATCGCAAGAGTCAAGCTTTCGATCAAAGCGCATTTGCATACAATACGTCCGATTGATGTTAACAACCCATACCCCATACCCCATACCCCATACCCCTCAGCGCAAAAATTTCATCGCCATACATAACAAATACTCGTACAAATAAATTATTTTCAACCCTGACTGATGTTTATACTCGTAAATCGTTAGGTTATTTTGAATAAAATGAACGGTTTGAGCTATATAAGGTACGTATTAATAATTTTAAAACGAAAAATGGTCGTCAATAATTGATAATATACTTTTTTCTGGATCGTTTTTTTTTTTTTTACTATACATAATTTTCACGTACTGAAATCACTATTTCGTTGTTCGTAATCTGTTCAAGCGTCGCCACTTTTCACGTGTCAAATACGCTGATAGAATTTTTGCGCTGGCGCTGAGGGGTACTAACATTAACCGCACATACGAGTAGGTACTGTAAGTTACATACATACTACATAGGTGTGGGTAGTAAGTATTAGGTAGGTTGGTAAGCAGAGGTACCGGGCGTCTGTAAATAATTAATCTGTAACAATTTTTTTTATTTCTTATTGCTAGTTGCTAACATTTGTCTACGTAAAAACGCGTATATTACCCGAAAACTCTCTAAAAAGGGGGCTAAGATCAATTAGAAGACACCCGGTACATAATTACGGGAAGGGAGGCGTGATAGCGATGGCGAAGCGACGCGACGCGACGCTACGGCACGATTATTCTTATTTACGTACACGAATAGATGCGTAGTTTTTTACTCGTAGTTTACTCGAACGCTATGGGAAATACGTACGTACTTAATTATCGGTACCTACTACCTACTACCTAGTACCTAGTACCTAGTACCTAGTATCTAGTACCTTGTTAACACCTATTAAACTACGTATCAGCCGTAGCCTGTAGATAGAAGTATTGGTAGTGTAGTTGTGGTAAGGGTGGCAATCGGCGACTGTCTAGACCTACCTGATGATCAACTCGCATAGCTCCGTTTGATCGAATACCTTTCCATAAAGTTGTAAAACCTTCACGCACGCGAATTTTAAACCCGGCCAAGGTATCAAACTTGTGTCAAAACCGTTAACTAAAGCCGGACAATGATGAAACGATGGCCGGCTATCCAATACTTTCATGACTCTGCGACGCGACGCGATGCGACACCACGCGACGCGACCGACCTGCTGCACTAGCACTTTTTTTCTCGCTCTTTTCGATCTTCTTCTTATTTCTCTTTTCTTCGTTTTCCTTTTCTTACGCACGAGTATTCAATCTTACGTATTTTCACTCCTTGATCGCGTTAGAAACGAAATGCGAAATAATTATAATAGGAAAATTGCGTAGAACGATGGACGCCATCGCGAAACGCGACACATACGTAACACACATGCCGATGCCGCGGCCTTTAACGCTCGTTGCTCGTCAAAATTCGACGTTTACACTTGGCACGATTTGTTGTAGGCAGTTTTCGGTTTTTGCTGAATTATTGTACCTGTGCACATCGCCGCCACCGCCACCGCCGCCGCCGCGATGCGATAAAAATGCAAACAATAAGTAGATAGGAAAAGGTAAGGTACGTCCATCGTCTACGTAGTACGTACGTTTTTGTTTTATCGATAAGAGCGAATGTATGTATAAAAGTTAAAACCAGTATTGTAGTTTTGTTCGAATGCAAACCGATTATGGTGGTGGTGGTGGTGGTGGTGGTGGTGGTGGTGGTTGTTGTTGTTGTTGTTGTTGTCGTCGTCGTCGTCGTCGTTTATTTAGAGAGCATTATTTATTTGATGGTTGTCGGATTGTTTAATCAACGATGCGATGGCATGCACTGTCGCACAAAGGTTTATGATTCAGGTCGGGCTGTTGTAAGTTAAAAATACGAATATTGTTAGAAATCTCGTCGCGTCTAAATTGCACTCGACCCGGTAACTACTCGTAACCAGTCACTAACAAAAAAGGTACATTACAAATATGTACGTACTACGTAGTAGGAAATTCATATAGATCAGCAACCATACGAGTCTGACACCCGAGCCGTTCTTCAGATCAACAATACGTACATAGAAGTAGGTAGAGGCACGTAGACGTACACGTAGGGGTAAAGAGTACGAGTGTGTGTACTGTGTACTAGGGTAGGGTTTTTTTTTTTCAAAGACCCGCCTTTAAGCATCTACGTAGTACGTAGCATACATACCGGGTGTCTAACTGATCTTAGCCACCTGAGGCAACAGGCAACATACGTATACTCAATGTTACCGACCAAAAATATTACACAAAAATTCTGTAAGAAGTGGCCAAGATCAATTAGACATAGGGGGTACATAAGTCGTAAGTAGGTAATAGGTATAGGTACAGGTAGAGGTAGATACAGATAGGCAAGAACGATAGATGAAGGTGAGCAGACGGCAACTCGCGATGCAAATGAAAATGCGTATTAGCGCCGATAAAACGGTATTTAAGGATACCAGCGATGCGATTTTCAACGGTCAACAGGTACATAGTACATAGTGTACGTTATGTACGTATTACGTAATACGTAGGCTATCTAGCGATCTACCAGGTGGACAGCTGGACACATCATCATAGTACCGTAGTCTAAAAAATTGAGGAATTTTTATGTCGCGTAAAATGAGTTGGTAACGCCACTCGATTTAAACAACGAAATTACGTAATTCAATTCAATTTGATTTGGTTTGAAAAGTTCACAACTTTTTAGACTAGGGTATGAAAATCCTCCGACCGCCCGGTACGTAGCTACGTACTACGTAGCTATAGGTAATTACGAGTAGCTACGTGCTACGCAGTTGTTATTACGTCTACGTGTACGTGTACGTATCTAGCTGTGTACAGCGCAAATAGCGTAATAGCGACACTACGAGTAAAAGGGCGTAGACCAAAGGGTGAAGTATAGAAGTACCTAACTAGTAACTAACTACCTACGACCTACCTATTTATAGGTGTTGGCCGAAAAGCTTTTCTTTTAATATACGAATGCGAATTTATTTTTACCTAATCGTGATGACACGATGGCAGGCAGCGAGAAGTCGTAAATTAAATTTCGATTTTTCTTTTTTTTTTCGTATCCGTTCGTTAGGTTGCGATGAAGATTAATGAACAACGACGTTGATTTACCGATGACGTCATTATGCGCCTTCAAAAACAAAACAAATTTCACCTTCCACCTTGTTACCGCTGCGCTTCACACTGGCGCAGCAGAAAACTTTGCGATCTGAGAAAAATGTCTTGAGTAAAAGGCGTCGCATCTCGTATGCCGTATGCGTAGACGTATACGTGCGTGTGCTCGTATTAGTATCTGGTATTGTACGCTATCGGCACTCTGTACAGCCCGTCCGGTTGATCTTAGTACCCCTCAGCGCAAAAATCCCATCAACGTAGCTGACGCGTAAAAAGTGGCGACACTTACACAGGTTACAAACAACGTAAATAGGAAAGTCAGTGCGTGCAAATTATAGCACAAAAAAAATGTACGAAAAAAGTAAATTATCGATTATTAATGACTATTTTTGGGTTTTAAATTATTAATAGCAACTTAAATTCTTCATTTTATTAAAATATCAATTTATAAATATCAATCGGGGTTTAAAATAATTTATTCGTATTATTCATCTATAGCGGTGGGATTTTTGCACTGAGGGGTACTAAGATCAACCGGACGGGCTGTACCTAGCCAGTTAGCTAAATAGCTACCTAGTACCTACTAGCAACCTACCCATACCTATTGCCTGCGTAAGACGGTTATTAAAAGTATAAAATACGATCAAACTTGTCACTAAAATGTAAATTATAGGCTTTTGCGCGAGCTAAAATTAAAATACGATATTAGGATATGAGAGGGATCGTCGCCGCGCCGCGCCGCGCCGCACACGTGCGTAACGCGAAATTTAACGCGTAATTTACGATGCGACGCGTAAACATAATAAAAAGGAAAAAAGCTCGACTTTTTAATATTTTTGTTAGCACGTTAAAGGTTTCTTGTTTGTCAGGGACGAAGATACTCGGTGTCTCGGTAGGGTTAGGATTATGGTACGGGTTACGTAGTAAGTTTCTACGTTGATTTTGTTTGTCGATTAAAGAAAATGTTTGCCAAGTGCGGTCAGGCTGTCGTCAACAGGAATGCGCGGTTTAGGTACTTTTTCTACGTCTAACAACAAATACTGTACATGTATGTACTATGTAGCTAATAGCTATGTACATCTACATCTACATACACAACGGGTACTATACGTATGTGTAACCGTGTACTGTGTAGTGTGTACTCACTACTTTACTTCTAGCTACGATATACGCGTACCTCTTTATCTAGTTACTCCGTACTCGTATGTGCATTGTGCACGTGCAGCATAAAAATGAAAATTGGTCGATTATCGTAGCCTGACGTAGAAAATGTACCGCGTCCGCAGACCACCATCACCCGGTCATTGGGCGTCGGTTTTCAATGTGATACGAATACGGGCAGACGTGAAAGATGAGCGAGGTTTAGTTTAGATATCGGATTATCGGATTATCGGCTATTCGGCTATTCGGAATAACGACCTGGGACCTGGGCATAGCGTATCGTGATTGACGACGATAACGTTGCTGCCGGTGCTCTGCCACGCTCACGGCACTCATAAGTAATGATACGAGTATACTTTGTAAGTGTAGGAGAATGTATTAGGTGTGCCATAGACGCGGTGTAGAAATAGGTCACCATCGGTTCGCAAACCAAAGGGCTACACATTCAGCCAAACGAACTACTAAGGTATGAAAATTTGAAACACGAAGCTAACGAAAGACTGCAGGTCGCGACGGGAAAGCGGGAAAGCGACGTAAGTACGTACTACGTAGTCACTAGTTAGACACCAGGTACCTACTACCTAGTACGAGTACGAGTAAATAATAGATATTCGTACATGCGGCGCAGTGCGGCGCGGCGTGGCGTGGCGTGGCGTGGCGTGGCGGTGTCGTATTCGCAGTTCATTAACGACGTGACGCGACGCAGGGCTGACAGTTGGGGGTTAGGTTCTTAGGTTGCAGCGCGTCACCGACACGACAGCACGACGGCACGACGCGACGTACGTAATTTACCTATCTGCCCTCATACGTGCTATGTGTATTATGCATGTGTATGTCCTATGTACACGCCGCACACTGAATACTCACGTAGCACGTAGGCACGTACTACGACGCGTCGCTGCACCTAACGTACGTGTATCTACGAGTATGTACATCTAATCTACAAGCAGTTACGTAAGTACATGTACATAGACATACGAGACGCATTTTCGAATTTCGCAAGCGTATGCAAGCTACAACCTCCAACATACCGTCCCAGGAACACGAACACAAACACGAGGTCGACAAAGATTTGTTATGTCCAAAACGAAGCGTTAATTTTTACCGTCGGCCTAAGATATTTGTCTAGGTGTAGGTAGAGGTGCACCCTCCTCGGTAAATGAATTACTTTTTTTTCGGTCTTATTATACGAGTAAAAATGACAGCAATAACTTAAACAATTGTTAAATTACACAGATATCATTTTCTTCATTAAAAAATCAAATGCCGTAACTGAGTAAGCAGACCGGTACGGTGTTTTTGCTCAAACAAACGTTCGTAATCAAAATTTCAGACCCCTACTCCGACCACTTTTTGAAAAAAAACTTCCCAATTGAAAAACACATCGGAATTTTTTTCTCAAAAACGGGAAGAGGGGGGCGGTTGAAATTCTGGTACGTGGCAGACCTTCATGTATGGTCTACGAGCATGCACAAAACTCGACAACCTCCCACCATCATTTTACCCCCGTCAAAATACGTTTCTCAACTAGTTTTTTTTATTCAATTTACTTATGGCGCCGCTGAGTGAAAATTTTTAAACTCGGGTGGTAGGTAGCGTAGGTACCCTATTGAACCCCAAATAATATGAATACTTTTTCAAAATTTTCACTCAGCGGCATTATGGTGAAAACCTAAAAAAAAAAAAAGTACAACAATCGACGTTATCAACTCGAAAGAAATTGTCAAATAATCTTCAAATTACGTATTTATAACAAAACATGTTATGTAGCCAAAGACCCAAAAATCGGTAGATTTCGAGAAAAAGCGCTTCGTTCGTATCAACGTACGACGCGCCGCATGACGAACGTTAATACGTGAAACGTAAACGTCGCGCGTTGTTACGAACGACGCGCTACCGCACAGTGGAAAATGCAGATGACCATGCGCGCACTTGAATTCATTACTTTTCACCATGACGCGGGGGAGTGAAAATTTTGAAAAAATATTTATTATTATTTGGTGGTGAATAGGGCACCTTCACACAGCGGGGCCGTTTGGCGGGTGTAAAATAATGGTGGGGATTGTCGATTTTTGTGCACAGAGGTATAGACCAGGCACAAAGGTCTGCCACATACCAAAATTTCGACCCCCCCCCCTCTTATCGTTTTTGATGATAAAATTCTTATCTATTTCTTTTAAGGGGGTAGGGCAGGGGTCTGAAATTATGGTCACGAGCGTATTTCAACAGTACCTATAACCTAACTACCACATTAATTTTAATTTTTTTTACAAAAAGACTGAATCGGCCTGCTTAACCGGTTACGGGCCTTTTGTCATATCAATCTATTGCCAAGTTGAAAAATTGCAAATTACATAAGTAGTTTTTACCAATTATTCTAAAAACATTGAATAAATTGCATTTTTTCAGCTTAATAATGAATCGATAAGACCAAATTTGATTTAACATTGTTTGAGTGATTGCCACCATTTTTACGATAAAACCGAAAAAAAAGCAGGGTGCATGAACAATCGGCCACTGGGCACAAATTAGTAGGTAATACTCTTAGGTAATAGGTAATAGGTATACCGCTACAAATAATCATGGTGCGTATCGCGTGACCAGTTGGATGAAATTTTTTTTAACTTAATTACATTTGTTATACTCGTAGTAGACTGAAAAATTAATTATGGTTAAACGACGTAAAATGACGATACGCTAAAATAAAAAATGCGTCATCGTATGCGTTTTAGGTAGTTTCGCGATTTGCCGCGCGTTAAGAGATATTTTCAGGCCAGTAAGGACATCGTTATGTATCGCCTTATGGAAAACTGGCGGTCTTTGGGTTAATTTGAAAAAAAGTACTTCTAATAAAGGCTTACTCGACTGGTAAAAAGTGCGTAAGTACTTGGGTAGCATGTACCAGGAAGTTTATTAGATGGTAGCTAAGTAGCTACAGCCAGCAGCCACTAGCTAGGTGTACGAGTAGATGCTAGTACCAGCATAGTTTTCCAGCAAAGAAATTGATTTTGATTTTTTTTTTCTCACGACAATATTGGAAAAATCGAATGAAAGGCGGTAAAAGAAATGCTCGAACAAAATCAAATATTCGTCGAAATTTACATTTTTCTTTTCTTTTTACATATTATTTATTGTAAAATCGTTGACGAATTCTGGTAAAAAAGTTGAACTAGAGCATTGTAAACGCCTCATCCAACCTCTCTGCATCCGCTTTCTCGCTCTTTCATCGTTTGAAATGGACGTTGGGTAACGGTGGCTTGGGAAGTTGCGGGGCCCATTTTTGACAAATGCGGTCACTACGAAATACATACTCGTATTATACTCGTATACTCGATCACCCTATTACTTCGTAGTTTGTACCCATTCAGAGCGCTTTTGGAATTTAGAAAAAATTTATTCTCAGACGACACCGTTTCGCTTGCGAACCAAGCAATGCTGAAAGGGTAATCATTATTTATAATATTAAACTGGAATTTTTAAATAAGTTTACGAGGCCACGACGCACGATGTAAAGGTACAGATTGCGCAACAAAGAGATTCGTCTTAAAAATCCAAAAAAAAATCCGACACTTGGTTCTCGAACTGGGCAGTCAAACCAGAAATTCGCATCCGAATGTAAACTCAACAGGCGATATTATTGCGATTTTCTCAACAATACAACAGACGAGTACCACTACTGCAACAATAATCATCAATAATAACAAAGTAGCAGCAGCAGCAACAATAATAATAATAACAATAATAACAACAACAACAACAACAACCACAACAACAACTAGGACGACAATAATAACATCGAGCACGTGGTTACTCGTGTCTTTCACATACGTTTAATCACGATTGCGAGTAATCAAATTTAACTTCAACGAGCATACATCGGTAATAAATTAAAATGTACTCGTATCGAATGAACGACTTCGGCTGTCGTCGTCGTCGTCGTCGTCGTCGCAAAATCACTTAGATACGAAAGACGCGAATAAACGACGCGAAGGGTGAACTTATAAAATATTCGCCTTTGAATTCGTTCAAGGAAACACGACGAGGTGCGCGACAATTGAAATGCGGAAGAAAATGGATTTAGAAAACTTGTCAAATGATACTCGTAATTTAGTCAGCGAAAAAAGCGCGACAAAGAATTTTACAACGGATGTAATGTGTAATTTGAAGTACGCGGGGATTCGGACGATGAAGGAAAAGCAACGATGAAAAGCAACTAGAACGAGTAATATTCTCGGCTCGAACGATGAGTTCGCCAGCTTAGCGCATTCTAGCGGGAATACACCAGTAGCAGCGCAGATCACCGCACCGCCAGTGTGACTAGCGGCTAACTTTTTCTCTTCCTCCTTCTTTTAGTCTTGTCGTCATTTTCGTCTTTTTATTATCTTTTTCCCCCTTCCTTCTCCTTCTTTCTTTCTTTCTTTCTTTCTTTCTTTGTTTATACTGTAGCTCGTTTGGTTGGCAATTAACAGTTAGGACAACTCGCGACTTGACGTAACGTAACGTAACGTAACGTAACGCAATGCAACGCAACGCTCATGGCATAAAATACGTATGACTACGACGAACGTAGGACATGGTAATAAGCCATTAGCCATAGGGTCACAGTGACGACGAATCACCGAATACGCAATTTCTATTTATAAAAATTAACTCGTCTCCAGCGTATAAATAATGATACAAAACATAGGAGTATTTGTAAATTTAATTGGAACGCGAACACCCGTCGCGTCGCCGTTTCTTGGCGAAATGGGACGCTGCGACTTACGGTTGGCATCCATATCAGCCCTAGCAGGGCACATTAGAAAAAAAAGAGCGAAGGATCGTGTCGAATGTTATTTTGTTTCGCTTGTTTATTATTAATTTAAAAATTTTTATTTTCGTACAAATGAAAAATAAAAAAACGGAAAAAACAGAAATCACGGGGTGATCGGCGATTACGCCGCGCTATTTCCACGCGCCAGTTCAGTTGCAACAGATGGAGGTACGCGGCGTCTACGCGAATACGAAATTTCAAGCACCGCGATACTTATTGGCGAGCGATTTGCCGAAATAACTGCCAAAACCCACTAAACTACGCGCGATTATACCGCAAAGCGGACCCGTAAGCCGTCGGCCGTCCGCCGTGCGTCGATACAAACATAAAACAGATAAAACAGATTCGGTTTGCGAACGTAAATACTAAAATACTACGTAAACGAGAGCAATAGCAACAGCAACCGCCACCGCCCGTACGTATTACGTATACGTATACTCGTATTTCCATACGGTTGCGGCGTATGTGATGCCGCGCCGCGCCGCGCCGCGCCGCCAGTCCAATTTGAAGTGCTCGCCGTCGAGCACCGTTAAACGCGCGAATTAACCTGATGGACGTTTGCCAGCGTCGATGATGATGAGGACACGGCCATGGTGAATGGTTAATATTTTACTCGAGATCGACTTTTTTTTGGCTAACTCGGTCGAATACTTTTCAACTCGTAGTCGTATGATAAATTCCGTCAACTTGGAGCGAGCGGAGCGGAGCGGAGAAATGTAAAATACCGTCTTATAACGAATTTCTTAATTAACCTGTCGTCCTGTCCTTTCGTCGCGCCACCGCAGACTGGCACGCGCCTGCGAGGCTGCGACACACTCAAAACCGATTAAAACGTGTCACCGTAGCTTCCCACGATATTTCGTAATTTCGTGCTCGTTTCAATATGTAGGTAGTAGGTACTGGTAGCTCGAGCTTAGCTACTATACCTACTAGCTGGATACATTATTACAAATAAACAAATCAAAATGGAAATTCCAAAATTATTAGAATATGGCAATGGATACGACTTGTCTCACTCGCAAATTTCTGTCCAATCAGCGTCAAGCGATCGATCGTCTTGGTCCGAGTCGTATGTTTGCCGTTGGTGTGAGTTGTACCCGTATTAGCCTAGGTCGGCGTTGCGTGATTGTGGCTGAGGTGAGCAGCTTGGCTATCTGGTTTGCTTAACATTTCGTTTTATAGACGCGTTTACGACTGAAGTCGGTTACGGATGCGGCGACAGAGCATATCCCATTATGCCTTCTTTCGAGTTGGTGACGGACTGACGGAGGAGTCGGGCACGCTTTCAATTTATACATTCGTAACATGGTCGAGATGAGAGATAAATTTGAAAATTATTTGGTAAGTTGAACTTGCAACGTTTGGTGGTCGTTTATTGCGTCATGGTCGTAAATGTTGAACGGTTACGGATACGGTTACGGTTACGGCGAAGATTCGCTAAAATAAACATCACACGACATGACGTACGAGTATTTGTACGTAGACGTACACGGAGGTCATCCATGAAGTTATCACCAGTTCCGTGTTTAGGTGCGATTGTCGTAGACGTACCTATACCTCTATACCTAATTACCTACTCGTAGTTGTACGAGTATACGAGTATAGCATGTACGATATACAATACCATAACACAAACATTACGTACCTCTACCTATGCGTATGTACTCGTACTTGAATTGGGCTGCTTACGAATGACTCATCATTGAGCCGATTGCCGAATCAGCCACTTGGCAACGGCGGCACTATTTGCAAATCGCATATCCGCTCTTTCGATACATGGTCGTCCGAGTCCTATAAGCGAGGGGACGTTATTCGCATTTCCAATTGAATACACGAGAACGCCAATACAGCGAAATTAAGAAAATGAAACTTGTTTTTTTTTCTGGTACATCAAATTATCGAAACAGTAGTGAAAAAAGCGACAAAAAAACATGATTTTTTCATTTTCCGAAGGTTTTAAAAAAAATCTTACACAATTCGACTCCATTCAGATGCATTCGAAAGGAAATGCGATACTCTCCAATTTTCGAGAATAACCATTTTCACAAACAAAAAAAAGTGAATCTCACCGACACTTGGCGATTCTAAATTTCCTGAAATTTCATTCGACCCCCGTTGATGCTTTCAATATGAGATTGGCGCGAATTCGGAAAAAGAAATAGAAAAACATACGTATGTAGATTGTTTAAAAATCACTTACCAACACTCTCAACCTAATCACAGTTTGAATCACGAGTATACGTAAAAACAAATCATCAACAATCAACAATGTCAAAATACTAAGTACTAACACAAAATCTTAGATAAACAGAAACACGCAGACAGTCAGACACACATCAACAAAGAGTAAATAAGCAGATCACTTTAAAATTCCTTCTCGTTTTCCATTTTCCCACCTGTGCACTTCCACTTGCCCCGTTGGAAATTTAAGAAAAGCAGTTTCTTTTCTCCCCATCTCGCAGGGCTGAATTTAGACATGGGCAGAGTGGGCAATGGCCCAGGTTGGCAAAATTTCAGGGGCGGCAAATGGCTTCAATATAATGCTATCTTGCACATCGAAAATGCTATATTGAAAAAAATTGAATTCGACGATGTGATCAAGAAATTCTCTGAGGCGAAAGCCAGAAAATGGTTACTTAAACTCTAAAAAAATTTGAATTAAATTTCGAATGTTCATTTTTTTTTTTTTAATTTTCAACGCAAGCAAAATACATCAAAGACCTAATTCCAAAAACCACCCATGTCGAAAATTATCAAAATTGAGTTAATGGAATCATTGGAAAGTACTCATTGAAGACCATCTGACCATGTCAACCAAAAATCTGAAAACTTTCATCACTTTTCAGTAAAAATCAATTTAAAGTCTTCGACGCCATATACTTCGAATGTTACTTTTTTAAAATTTAAATCAGATTTATAATTTGTTTCTGTTTTTGTTTTATTTTTTCATTTTTTTATACCTATTATTTTTAATAAAACCAAATTTATTTCCAATGTTGGGTACTTTTTAAAATTTTTTTAATGAAACCAAAATAGGTGCTTACTTTAAAATGTTATTTTTTTTAAATTCAAACTAGATTTAAAATTTTGATATTGTTTTTTTTTTAATTTTTCAATTTTTTTTTCAATTTTTAATAAAACCAAAAATATGCCGTGATTTTTATTTTGGGATGAGGCGGCACAAGTTTACTGCCCATGGACGAAAAAACCCTAAATCCGCCTCTGCCATCTCGCCTATATTACGAGTATATAACGATAACGCGACTCCCTCCCCTTGTATCGTGCATTTTCTTTACAGAGACACCGAAAATTGCAACGTGTTCATGTGTCTGCTAAGTGCTAAACTCGTAGATCACAAGAAACATTGCTATGTAGTGGAGTGAGCTGGAGTTTTTGCAACATCTACCTACATACGTAATTATTTAAGCAGCACGTCTGTTGTAATTAGCACGAAAGATACGCATCGTCCAAACAATTTTCATTATTTCACATGCTGTAACCTCATCCCTCATCGTGTAGCCAAACAGATCCTATACATCTGTGTAGAACAATTACTACAGCTTTTCAAACTCTTTGATTTTGATATTTTAATAACACATACTCGCTTATTTAATTGATTTAATATAAAAAAATAAATATTATCTAATTATCCATACACATACGCATACATAATTATATGGGTAGTTACAAAATAAAATAGTTTATGCATATGTTTGTAATACGAGTACGTAGATGTACGTAGTACGTATTACGTATTACGTAATACGTAATTACGTAATTACGTATATCGTAGTGGGTGATGCACGTAGCCGCGTACATCTGTCATTGTTGTTAATGTCTAGTCAAAGATACCAATATTATTACACACTGCTTTGCGATGGCAACATTGGCAACAAGGTTTGTCGCCACCGGTTTCTCGTATTGAGATTTGCAACTTCTATTTTGTCGACAACCATCATTGCTTAAATCAACGTAGTCATCGTTGTCAAACCGTCAATGACATCTTCGGCTATTCATCGACAAGAATGACAGACTTTGCAACAATCAAGATTTGCTTATTTTTAAACACCAAGTTTTCATAATATTACCTAATTCAGATTCAGATTTAAATCATAATAATTACATTGAAGCTCGCCGTTTTCGTTGAATTCATTGGGTAGGGGAGGAAGTGGGGGTAAGTTATAAGTTTCCGAATTTTCAACAATAATTTGGGCTATTTTTTAGATTTTTTTCCCAAATACGTAATCCTGTATGTAATTAGTTTTGTTGGCAATAGCTGTCATACTCATACTCGTATGGTTGAGCAGGCATCACGTCGGTTACCCTCTTTCTAGTTTACCCTTCTGCAATTGACGCATTCTCCCCTCCTCGGGGAGTAGCCTATAATCGGAACGTTATGCCGTTGCGAAACCCCTACGCCCATTGCCATTGGTGCTGGTGGCTGTACCGCGATACTGCCTCATTTTTACGTACTGGGCCTCAGTACCGGTGTTCGTTTGGATGGCCTCTTTAACATCGTCCACTGTATAACCCTGGGGGTTGTTATGTTATGTATAATTATTTGGGCATTGGGATTGGTTTTCGGCTTCGCTGTCACCGGGGTCAGGTGCTCCTGCAGCCCCGCCTTCTATTTGTCAATTTTTTTCGGCGCTGCTACACGCCACTTTCAAGTGGCTTGGCAAAAGACACCCCTGCCTGGTACGAGTTTTTTATTTTTTCTCGAATAACTTGAAAACCCGCTCAAGTCATGCGTTGCATTATTGGTGGTTATTAGAATTACAGTGCAGTGCAGCTCGGTTGTTTAGTATTATTATTGTTTTTTTGTTGATGTTGCGGCAGAGCAACCTATCTATTGTGTACACTTATAGGTAATCGGTGGCTAGGTCTAGGTGTGTACCTAGGTAAGGTAGATATATACACAGATCGCTGAGCCAATATACAAGTACAACCAAGTACCCAGCTACCCACCTACCTACATAGAGACTTTTTCTTGCAACAAAGGTCGCATAACACCGTCGAGAAGAATTCGATAACTCCTTAGTTTACGTAGACGAAGTCGAAATACAATTATCAGCAGCTGCGTCTTCGGTTCGATTAGAAAAGATGAAATGAGACTGATTCGTGTTTTTAGTATTGTATTTCCTTCGAATAGCGTAATTCCTTTCGCGCGAAGGAAATTTCCACTCACTTTTGGCGTGTTGGCAGCGAGATGAAAACTGACGAGGACTAGGTTTTATGGACGGATCGGCAGCGGTGGCGGCGACGTCGGCGTCGATAATTTCGCTTAAGCTACACGACGTATTTCGAGCAATTCCCATTTTAACGAACAACGACTGCAGTCGCACGCACGTACTTTTACACGCTTCGATCCAAACTCTAAATTAGCGTCAGCATTAGCATTAGTCACAGAAAATTCCTCCATATACAAATACATTGCACTAGCGCAAGTAGCCACTAGCTAGTAGCTACTAGTAGCTACTATGTAGTGCAACGAAGACGTTAAACGAGTAGTTAGACGTACACCGCAAATAGCTTACTAATACGTACCTATACCTAAGTGAATACGGATACGTTGCATTCGCTTATGAATATTTCCACACGAACACCGGAACACGTATTACAGATACAGTACGTACGTCTACGTACACGTACACGTGCACGTGTACGTATTAAAACCCACCGAAACGACACGAACAAAACAAGAGATGAAGCAGGCAAACAACGTACGTACGTCTGTCTGTCTACATAGCCATCCCAACGATGAATGATTCGCGGTCGTAGTCGGTACTCGGTACCACAGGTAGTACAAGTACGAGTACGAGTACAGGTAGGTACGTAGGTAGGTAGGTAGGTAGGTAGGTGGTTCACTGGCTGCGTACTACTTGAAATACGAGTATAATCCGTTTGTTAATGCGATAAGAACGTCGCGTCGGAAACCGTATACACGAATTATCGGTAGTACAGTAGAAATACACAGCTACGTAGCGCGTACTACGTAGACGTACATGTCTTGTAATTATGCATACGTAATGTACTGGATTTCATTTCAGGTGCCTGTAATTTGTACGAGTAGCTGCGTTTGCCACGTTAATGTACAGCAGCAGCCGTTGTACTCGTAGTTTCCTCGTTACTTTTGCGAATTGCCGTTTCATTTTAAACTTTCGACCACACCGCTGAAAATATTCTTGAAGAAGATGCGTGGTCGTACGTAGGTCTAGGTACTAGGTAGTTGGGCACTAGACTTCAATGTGAAATTAGAGACAATACAAACTAACAAAACGTACCTACGATTTACGGTAATTTACCAGTAACTTAGTTTAAGTAGGTAATTCGCCGTCATTTTGCGTATTTTACCACCAATTTATGGTAATTTATCGCTGATTTACGGCTGGTAAGTGGTAACCAATGATGATTTACCATAAATTTGCGGTTTTTCGGTAACTTACAATTAACTTTTCGTATTTACGATAATTACCGGTAATTTATTACGAGTATGTTGAAAATTTACAAAGAAAACGGCTATGATTTTATAAGGTAGTGGTGTTGTAGCCAAATATAATAAATATAATGGTCAGAGGTATGGTAATTACCCGTCATTTCGGAATCGGCGACCCGTTTGAAAGAAAACTGTTAAAAGTTGGGGTGGATATCAACGCCTGTAAAGTTGGATTTTCGCGTAGGCTAAACGTCGAGGGGGTCGGTGAGTACCGGGTGTAGGAGGTTTTTTCTATTCAGGTTCTAGTCAGTGGTTTTTTAGCTTTTATCCGCGTAGTAAAAATTAGTCCAGTCAATCTAGACATTTTTGGGTCGATTTCGTGAAAAAATTCAAACCCAAAAAATTTATCATGCAATCGGTCAAGAACACCGTCACAATGAACGGGTTAAAAGTCCCCAGCCGTAAGTGGT
>QBDW01006442.1:0-16023 GCA_003261595.1 Maconellicoccus hirsutus | reverse complement strand
AAGATTATTAAAATATAAACCGCTTTCAAATGGTTTATATGGTTTATATTAATAAAATCGTATAGCCCGTCTGAAGGACGGGTGGGTTCGACTATTAGAAATAATCTCAAGGTGTGACTATAAAATACGCTGATTTTGAAAAAAATTGAATTTTTCAATTGGATCGCTCCATAGAGGATTTCTTCATTACTCTCCTCCTCTCCCCCGGTTCAAAATATAAATGGGAAACACGCATGAAGCACCTGTCTTTCACTATGAAAGAAAGATGGTTCAAATCCCCCCTCCCCCAAACAGAGTATTGTTTTTTGAAAAATAACAATTCGTAATTTGGAGCGAGTTGGGACAGCAGCGGCAGCGTTGACGGTAATCTCTTGCACTCAACTTATTTGTAACGTTGTGCTGGGCTCTTTTCAATGCTGCCCCCACAATTTATCATTTAGGTCACATTCAATTTTCATCTTCGCCGCATTAACAAGGTGCCTCCCCCTCTACCTATCGGTACATTTCCGTCACACGTAATTCGACACATTCTCCTAATATATCGTTTCCACGTAAACTACGTGTTCTCTCCAAAAACACCAATTTTTTCCACCCGCACCGCCTTCCACCTTCATAAATCACCGCATCGTTACGTAACCGAAATTAGAAAAAATTTCCGATACGTTCAAAAAATAATTTCCGTTTTTTGAAAATACAACTTGCATCGCTGGAACCCCGCTTTATGTTCATAATGAATTCCGACCATAATCTCCGTTACGCGAGCATATATTTACGGCGAACCGAGTATGCAATTCTATTAACACCTTGTACAGGATACGACAAACGACCGAAGCGGTTGAGCGGGGTATACGCAATCTACCCGTAATTATGGTTTCGTCGCCGTTCGCGATAGATTATTGAACAGATTTGAAAAATATTTAAAATCATCCTCCCTCTCGACACCCTCTCGAGCAATTATTAAAATCTTCTCGTTACGATGGCGCAACTGCTGCCCAGATGAGGGTTTTTTCAAATATTTTTAGAAATATTTCGCCATCGATGCGGTAGTTTCTACTCTTAATACGAGGAAAAGGGGCGAGGGGGTTCACTCTCATATGAGATTGAACTTCCAGCACCAATTATAGAACAGAAACATGATGTAATGGTGGCTTCTTAGGATAGATTTTCGTAGTGATCAAGACGTCGTAACATTTTTCTTCATTCCCCCCTCTTCTGCGCCCCATCCAGACTTGCATACCCGCTCGCGAAAGAATTTAATTTTTCGATGACGCGTCTCTCGCCGTATTTTCGTCGTCGTCTCCGGGCACGAGTATTTGCCGCCTCATAAATCCAAGCCAGTTTGCCTCGCGTTGAGCCAACGCCTAATCAAAATAATTTTCCAAGAGATAATAAATCCTGGCCGAGTTAATTTAATACGTATTTCGCGCCTTCCAAAAAAATCCTTCAACGAGAAATATTCGCGCTACAAAAATGCCAAAACACCACCACCCCTTTCTCTTTTCGCTTTCGAATCGATACACTCGAATTATATAGCCGAATTGGCTCCTCTATACTTCAACGGAATTCTTCGCGCGTTCAAATTTTCTACTCCGCTTTAAACTTTGAAAAAAAATAAGGAAAAAAGCTCGGTACGCGGCCAGCGTATCCACACACATCGCGAAAACACCAACAAACATTACAAATACCATCGCGCACACATAATCATTAACCACTCAGTTACAAAACGAGCTACGAGTGCACCAGCCCCCGCCACCAGCACGGCTCGCGCTTTCTATACGCACGTTACCACGACGCGCACACCAGCATTTCCCGGCTCTTTTGTATCGCTTAAATGGACTCAATTTGTTAAACCTTTTCTTTGGCCTGGAAGCATTTACTTTTTACTTGATTACAAAACGTTAGCGCAAAAAACGTGTTTTCGTGTTCTTTTAGAGCAGCGATTCGGCCCTTTTTGAACGCGTACGAAACGTCTTTTGCTCGAAATTAAGTAACCGTGTTTCACCCATCTTCACATAAAAGGGAAAATTTATTTAAGCTCGTACGTGTTATTCGACTCGCTCGGCTCGATACGAGAAAGACACGAGAACGCGCTCGAGCGACGTGGAAAAAAACCCTCCGCAGCGTCGTCCCAAACAACGAATACGCATTTACGCACATATTGCCAAACACGAAGCGTCGTCTTCCTAAATTCCGAAAAGCCTCGGGGCCTTTGTACCTATACACGACGAACACGTGTATAAAAAACCCGTGTCATCGCCGCAACCCTTCGTCGTCTCTCTCCGCTGCCCTTCTTCCGACCAGTTAATTTCGACGATATATTTTCGGTATAAAAATCACCATTCGACTACGTAACCCGGCCACCATTTAATTCACTCGCTAAAAGCCGCCATCGTACGTTTCAACGAGTCGTGTGCGAAAAAAGCGCAAAAAATCTCGCCTTTGTCTTAAATAATTGGTAACGCGTATAACCCTCGTTTCCCTTTTAAATCGCCTTTTTCGTTACCTGTACTTTTTTCCAATCCTATACAAAAACACCCGAAAAAAAAAGCGCCTTTAACGTGGCGTATTTTTCAACCTTCCGTCGGCCGCGTACGCCAAACGAGCTAAACGATTTCGCCAACGGTGCTGGTTTTCGCATCGCCGCGTCTAATGGCCGCTATACCTAAATTGCTCGATTTTTCAACGCCAAAATACACCCGAACGCGGACTTATCGTTATTCAGACGCGCGTCAGCGTAAAATCATCGCCGGAATCGTTTTCGCCGCGGTTTTAAATCGTACAATCGATATACCGCACGAGTTTTTATCATTTTACCCCCACCACTTATCTACCTCCCATCTTATACCCCCCACTACTATGATGGGATTGCAAAATATCTTCATTTAAATGCATCTGAATCGAAGTAATAACGTTTTTACGATTTGCAACATTTCACATGAGACGTATTTGAGCCTACGCCACGATTCATTTCCCCTCCTCCCCTCTTGTTCTTAAATTTTCCCATTTTGCATACCAATGGCGTGGTGATTACCATAGGTTCCTTCAAAACACAAGCTACCTGTTTTTAAATTTCCGTTGCACTGCAAACAGGATAAGCCGTACACGTTTTCATCATTTTATCCCTACCACTTTTCTATCTCCCCTCTCATATCTCCACTATTGCAATGTGATTGCAAAATATCTTCATTTAAATGCATCTAAATCGAAGTAATAACGTTCTTACAATTTGCAAAATTTCACATGAGGCGTATTTCAGTCCATGTTACAATTCATTTCCCCCTCCTACCCCTCCCTTGTTCCTAAATTTTCCCATTTTGCACACCAAGGACGTGATAATTGCAATAAGTTACTTCAAAACATAAAAAACTACCGGTTTTCAAAATTTCCGTTGACTGCAAACAATTTTGCCAAAATTTACCCCCTCCCCATCCCTTTTCCATACATTTAGATGCGTCCCAGCGTAAAATTGACGCCGAAATTGTATTCATCATACCTTCAAACCTAACAATCGATATGTCACACGAGTTTTTATCACTTAACCCCCACCACCTTGTTATATACTTTTTAGCTCCCCCACCACTATCATATAATCTTGATAAAATAGTCCCATGTTCCATAATTACGGAGCATCGCTCGAAAAAAGTTGATCTACCATAACAATGTTTTATAACTTTCTGGGAACCTACAATCGATATAGGACATGTCAATTTACCCCTCCCATTAATTTAGCTCCTCCCATCTTGGGGATGCGAAACCCCTTCAAATAGAACTATATCGTGTCGTATATCGATTTCATAGTTTTCTAACACGTCAATTTCGAATCCGTCGTTACACTCGCAATTTAAGCCACCGTATCGGAGAAATCACAAGTAGAGGTGCAAAAATTGGCGTGACTCTGATTTTAGGAGGGGATAAAGCACACTTCGTGATCCCATCCGAACTCCTATCGAGTGACATATCGATTTCATGGTTTTCCAACACGCCATTTTCAAATCTTTTATTACTTTTACAATTTAAGCCGCCGTATCCGAAATACTTCCCAAGTACGAGGCAAAAATAGGACGTGCCTTCGCATACCCCGCCATCTATCCGAACACGTATCGAGTGACATATGATTCCTTGGGTTTCACCGCTGCTGAACCCGAATTCGCGACTATTTCGACGTTTCTCACCATATATTTGAAAATCTTACCTCGCAGCATATTCGCCTTCCGGTTTATGGAACTGGTGAGCGTCGCTGAACACGTATATCCTGGACGATCCGCGATACCACTTGATACTATGGAGCGTGCCGCACATCTTCGTGTCAATCTGGCACGGCAGATCCACCTCTTGACCAACCAAGCCGCTCACGTCCACTTGCGTCGAGGCTGTGGAAAAAAACCCCATTATTATTGCGAACATTCTCCGGCCATATTCAAATTCCCAATCCCGTCAAGTTCGCTACGTCGGGAAAAATTTCCACCTCTAATATTTACAATAGGAAAAAACTTTTAACGAATGTCGAAGCTTGCAGTAAAGTTTTCTACTTCAATAACGAGCACCGCGTATGTATTTCTACCTCGTACGTCCTTCTCCCGTGGGCCTCCTCTTCGTGCACATATTTTCGCTCTTTCGCTCAACTCCTCCACAAATGCGACGCGTTCCGTCGCCTCCAAGATGTGCTAATGACGTTCACTCATGCGTGCATACAAGCGCGCACACGTACTACGTTCGCTTCAACCGTATTATAAAGTTAAAATTTCAATATAAATAAAACCTTTAACTTTTCTCGAATGATAATTATCGTCGAGTTTCTCGCTAAATTGGAATTGAATTCGAAATTACCTGCTTTTTGTCTCGGGCGTTTCGTGCTACGTACTTGTAAAACATCCCCCTCCAGGGGGAGCCGTATCACGCCGGGTTACATACTCCCTTCCCATATGTATTCCAACGCGATAAAAAACTTTTCGACGTTATTTGCGAAAATAACGATTTACATTTTAACGAACGTTACTCACGATAATTTGTCGCGTTCTTGTAGTTTGTTAGTTACCAAACTCTTCCTTATACGCCTTCGCCTCCGCCGTAACATCCGATTAACTTTATTCCTCGTACGATTTTATTACCTCGAGATGATCAAAGCATAAATTAAACGTTTATCTATAATGCACGACGAAAACGTACGCACAACGCATCCCACGCAACCATCTAAAATTCCAATTATACTTTTAAGAAAAACCACCATAAAGGTATTTCTTAATACGTCACCTCTTACGATCCTCCCACACCTCGCCGCATCCGCCTTTTAAAAGCTCTCTCTTTGATATTTCCTAAAAAGCAGGTGCCGCACAAGACCAGAAATAGGGCACGCATTTATATAAGGCTTTTTTCTTACCTCTTCTTCGTTTTCAACCCTTCAACATACATGAGCTGCGTTTGTGTGTAGTATTTCATCCCCTCTCCTCCATTCATCGCCATCTTTTACGAAATTCGTACCAGCTTAAACGTGATTTTCGCCTCGTTATAGATTAAAACGTACACGCTAAATAGGTTGTACTCGCGGATATAAATTCGACGAACGAAATTTAGCTAATTTCTCGCTCTCGCGATTATTTTTCCGCTACTGCTAATTTCGACGTGAGCCGTTTTTTCGAAATAATTTATTCCGTTTTATAAAACACACACGCGCTTCGGAGGTAATTTTCCGAAACCGAATTCAAATTACTAAATAGGTCGTTCCGATATCTCCAGCCGAATAGGAAGCTGAGAAAATCTCGCAAACTTCGAGAATAAAATAGATTTAAAATTGATCTAACCACAGTATACTCTCTTCCCGAACCCATTTATCTTACGTCTTTTATCATCAGAAATCCTCAACCGTATACAAATAACTCTACATATTATTCGCATTTTTCACTCCGAAAAATCCCCAAAGAAACCCCAAAACCGCCAAGCAACCCTGCGTCCCCCCTACTACCCCAAAATAACCTCAAGATAACGAGACGCTTAATCGAAAACTAGCCGAGGAAACACGTGAAAAACCACACTTTAATCTTCACCAAGTCCACTTCGCGCATACTGTAACCAGACGCCGATTCGTAACTGAAGCCCAGTCTCTGGCATTACCATCATCGCAACCGCCTTCATTTATCTTTCACGTAGAAAACGCCGACAAACCATTAATTTCGATTTCGACCGCATATAGAAAACACCACGGCGCGTATATAAAAGATACGCCGAGCACTAACGGCGGGCGAACCGCGTAAATAAAATAATTAAGATAGCATCCAATCAACCCTGCGAATTAATAGGTTTTCGGTAACAACTCGATTTTCCTTATGGAATACGTTTAATGCATACGTTAAGGAGCCAAACACACACCCTTCGGTAACCAACACACGCCCATGGAAAACCTCGTACAGAAATATCGGTCGAGGAAAAAAGGTAAATTCACATTCCTCTTTCCTTTCAAGAAAACACGTAATTAAGGATGCTTCAGAATGGAAAACTCGTTCGGGAAATTGAGTTCAATTCTTTAACGCTTTCTCAATTTCCGGACTTCCTAAGGCATAGGCTATCGGGCAAATAAACACCTTTCAACTACACCCCCGCCTACCATCACACCAACACAGAAGAAAAAACGACTTATACCATAATAAAGAACACCTTGATGAACACCGACTCTTTATGGCGAATAGAAAAACACCAATGTGTACTTTTCTCCCTTAGCAATCCCTCTTTTGCATCTAGCGCCGCTTCTTCTAAATCTCCATCAAGTATCCTTTCCTCATTACAACTCCCCGGTATCTATATATTTCAGCGCAATATACAAATTCACCACGTGTCCCTTCCACCCTTCACGCTACCTCGCGACGTTGGTCTTCTTCGCACGTTTCCCATTTGAATTTATTTTTACGAATTAATTCCACGACCGAAGCCGCCATATGAGGCTCCCTTCGGTGCTTAAGAACAAATGTTACTTCAACATATTTCGCTTTCCGCTAAATGGATATACTGTAAAGGTAAACGTAACACGAGTCGACCACATCAGTTAATTTTAATGAGCTAGGCGTTTTCCTCCCCCCCTTTCACCCATCCTTTACACCGGCATATATTAAACGGATTGTATATATAACTCGGTCGTTGATAAGTCGAGCTTTTTGTTACCTGACATTGTCGCAGTGATCCTTTACCTCTTTTTATAACTCACTCAATCGCTGCGGCCTTCGTTACGTTACTTTTTCTCTCCCGGTGCTTCTGTAGGGTGTGATGATACTAATGCGTAGTCATTTAAATGGGTAATATGCAACTTTTGTATGATAAGTGCGCGTAAGCTTGCCTATGCAGAGTTACAAGGAGTTATGATTATCATCGGAACAAGGTACTTTTCCAGAGTATGTATCTGCTTTGGTATCATAGGTGACGAAATACCTCTAAGAACTTTTTTTATAGAATTTTTCACCCTCTTTAAAATCAATTATAATCAAATTTCAACCAAATCTCAAATTGAAGGAGATACGATCACTCAAAGCTGAAAAAGCCCCAAAAGAGTATCAATTTTAAACATCTACCCAAAAGGCTACAGGCAGATAAGCATAAGTGATCTGCCTCAGGGTCCAGATTTTTAAATTTGGGTATTAGTTGGGTACCATCGAGAAACGTTCATGACCAAAATTTCAGCTCCCCCCCTCCAACGTTTTCGAGAAATAATTTTATTTTGAAAATTAGATAGGAATTTTTTTCTTAAATTAAAGTCGACGAAATTAATTGAAATTTTGGTACATGGTAGACCCTTACAAAGGCCTTCCATGAAAAAATCAGCAACCCCCACTCCAATTTTTCCCCTCCAAACGGGCGTTTCTGACTTTATTTTTTTTAAGTACCTATCTCATGTGTCACAATTTTCAAAACTCATTTTTTCGATGTATTTTCGACCCCTTAGATGTCGTATATTTTTTTCAAAATTTTGCCTCCCCCGAGGTCGTGGTCAAAAATCACAAAAACTGCGCGCGAGCGTTGTCCGAAACTTCCCACTACGCGGTAGCGCCTCGTTCACTGTTGCGCGCGGCATCGCGTTTGGCTTTTGCAACGCGCGTAACCGTACACGAGGCGCTACCGCACAGCGAGAAGTACCGATTCACGCGCGCGTGCTTAAGATCATCATTTAAATGATTTTTTTTACAAAATCTACCGATTTTGGGGTTATGGATCATATAACATTTTTTGTTTGAAATAATTTCAAGATTAATTTGCGATTTTTTTGCCGTCGAAAAAGTCGATTTTTGCAAAATGCGCACGCGAAGCAAGGCAAAAAACAACATACAAAAATCGATTTCCTATCTAAATTTCGAAAAAAAATCATTTCTCGAAAACGGGGGGGGGGAGTTGAAATTTTGGTCATGAACGTTTCTCGATGGTACCCACCTATCACCCAAATATCATCAAAATCTGGAACCTACTTAAGAGAAGGAATTTAAAAAATCATAAGGAGTAAAAAACAATCCTCTGATCTCACACGAGGATCCTGCATAACACCTAAAAGTCATCACAAGAAAACCTAAAAAGGCCTTTTTCCATTTAAGGCTTAAAAAGCTACGCATCTCGAACCTCGCATCTCCCTTTCAACTCAAGTATCTTACAATTCACATACATCCTAGGCTCACAGCATCATCGAGTAAACTCCCATAACAACTACACTTCGCACCCGTCCCCTTGAAATTAATTTCAAAATCTACCCTCACCGATACCTCATTCCGCATACCATCGACATCAAAAAGGTCACCGGTGAGAAAAATCTACGCGGAAATTATATCGAAATTCCAACACATCTCCGCGCCATCCAAAAGGAACTCTTTCATTTCACAGCGTAAATTCCTACGAGCGTCGCACAATTGATTACACTCGTCATAACACCCCACCCGGCTATATACGTCTTAATTAAAAGCGTATCTTAATTATGAAATGGATACGCGTCGCCTTCGCGTATGTGCAAAAGCATCCACAATGAAACGTTAACTAAAAGAACGACGATTCTGGAATCTCATACGCGACGAGATTTCGTTTAATACACGTACGAGTTCTATGCCCTCTTCCTTCTGTAGCTTATGTCATCCGCGGCCAAACCACGCGAAGACGGCTTGTCGTATCAAAGAATTCTATCGTTTGAAAAGACGTATAATTTAAAGTTGTTTGTCGGCTCAATACTCCAGAACAACCTTTCGCGTATAACTTTATAACGCAATCATTTCGCGCAAATTGTATTCATTTAGTTAAGCCTTTCACCGCGTCGCTTGCTCTTTAAAGCAAATAAAAAGGATTACGTTGCGAAACATGCGCTAATATAGCGCTTATTACGTGACGTTGTATGTAAAGCGAAAACGTGTGCGTGAGTACAAGCATCGTATGTTGCGGGTGCGTTTGTAATGGTAAAAGCTGCACCATCGTAGTAAGCCTTTAATACGCGTACCATTTGACCGCGTATTGAAAAATCATGGCGAATTACTTTTAGCGATATTTTAATTACCAGGTGCTTTTATTTTATTCGTTGATTTCAACGTGAACTACATGAAGCGCGAATAATTATTAATACGTAGATACGTCTGTTCTTCTCGTACAGCAAATGTGTTGTAGTATAACATCAGCGTTGTTTGTTTCCCCCTTCCACTTCATTATTCGTTTATAAGTACCGAACATGTTGTCGCGTGCTGGTAGCGTTGTTCATGCTCCCCTTCCACTTCACTATTTGTTTGTAAGTACCGAACGTGTTGTCGCGTTGTTCGTTCCCCTTCCACTTCACTATTCGTTTATAAGTACCGAACGTGTTGTCGCGTGTTGGTAGCGTTGTTCATGCTCCCCTTCCACTTCACTATTTGTTTGTAAGTACCGAACGTGTTGTCGCGTGTTGGTAGCGTTGTTCATGTTTCCCTTCCGCTTCACTACTTGTTTATAAGTACCAAACGTGTTGTCGCGTTGTTCGTTCCCCCTCCACTTCACTATTCGTTTATAAGTACCGAACATGTTGTCGCGTGTTGGTAGCGTTATTCATGCTCCCCTTCCACTTCACTATTTGTTTATAAGTACCAAACGTGTTGGTAGCGTTGTTCATGTTTCCCTTCCGCTTCACTACTTGTTTATAAGTACCAAACGTGTTGTCGCGTTGTTCGTTCCCCTTCCACTTCACTATTCGTTTATAAGTACCGAACGTGTTGTCGCGTGTTGGTAGCGTTGTTCGCTGTTCTTTTTATGATGTCCCCTAATTTATGGGCAGATGTTGAAAATATATTCTAGTTTTAACTCCCGTTCACATGCCTTTCTTGCTTGATTATTCATCTCCGTATTCTTGCCCAACAATTTATATATTTATTATCATCTACGACGTTCATCTCTCCTCACATTTCCTCCATAGATATTCCCACATAACATTCAATCTCGCCACGTAAACGTCGCACGCTCATTTCACATTCAACATGTAATTTCAATTCACGCCAAATAATAAAAACCGCAAAAAAAACCAAATACCAAACATCTCCGTTGTTTACTTACCACGTTCAAATTACCATCATCGGTTTGAACTCGTCGTTTCATCGCGCTCCCAGTAATTCGTCTCTGAACGAGATGAGAAAACAAAAACTGAAAATTATTTCATCGTCGCCAATCTCAACGTCTTCGCGAACGAGAATTATTTCGATAATCTTTTAGCGATTCCGATAACGCGAAATATTCCATTTTGCAAATACTAACATCCTCGTTCGTCAGACTACGTTCCAGCGATAAAATTACACACCTTTACGTCGTACAGCATGAATATCAACACGTAAATTGTATATTACGAATTTAAAAAACCATCTCCCTTCCTATTTCCCACCCTGTACACGTATTTGGCAACGTCGTCGCTAAATAATCTTCCATAAAATGGATTCGCCGCTTTTAACCATCGGCGGAAAAACGCCGTTTGAAAAAAAATCAAATACGCTATTCATTTTTCAAAAAATTTCTCCCTCGAACATCATTAAATAACATATTGCGTCTTTTTCTTCTCGCTCCCCTTCCTCCGGCGTCGTTACTTTGTCATTTCGCTAAATTTATATTTACTTTTTTCAACGTGAAATATGAGACGATGAAAATTTGATTTCTACGTGAATTCGCTTCGCATATACGAGACACATATAGCGCAAGCACACAAACGTCTCACCCGACGTGAAAAACCAGGCCCCTTTTTCGCCTTTCGCGGCCCGTCCGTCGACGTATTTTCTCTTTTTCGTTTTACGTTGATTTGTTTTTCACGCCTTGTAACTTCGTCGCGAGACACGACGTTAAATTGAAATTTCGACTTTACGCGTAGGTTGGTTTTTTTTCACCCGACATCGCCGCCATGCTTTTTTTTCCTTTGCCACCGGCCACGAAGAGAGCTAAGACAAAACGGTGACGATAAAGGGCTTGGTTGCAGTCTCCCCGCTCATTCCCGCTGTTTTACCTTTGATAAAGCTATAAATAGAGAAATTTTTTCAAGACATTAATTATACTCGTAGATCTCATCAAGGGCAACAAAAAGTCTTCTAAATTTTTACCTAATTTCAAAATTCGACGAGTGAGACTGAGAAATTCTTGAGCGATATAGCGCCTTCAATATTCATCCGATGCGAAAATACGTTATCATGTTATGCGCGGCATTAGTCAAAACCTATAGAAAAAAACACCCCATCGATAACCCCTTCACCTCAAACACCCCCTCAGCACTTGACACGCGTTCATCACCGCGCACGAAGCCACACACGATAAAGCCACCGCAACCGACCATGCCCATGAACCATTCCAAATGCAACGAAGCCATTAGCAACGAAGAAGGTAATTACTTCGAAAATACTTTTTTCTACCTCGAACGGCGTCGTCGAAGGGGCGTCGATACGGCGTCAGTAGGGGAATGTTTTAAATGAACTTTTTTTTTCGCTCTGTAATCAGGGACACGCGAAAGCACCTTGCTTTTTCAAAAGGAACTCGGCGAAAGTTTGAAAAGCTCATCAATTAACGAATTCGCGAAGCACGACCGATGCAGCTGTAAAGTTGAACGTCGCTCGTTTTAAATAACGATCTCGTGATTTCACAGGGCGAGGTCAACTGCGTGTATACGAAAGGTAATGAGCAAAACTTTTCGTCAAGTTTAAGTCAGCAAGCGTTAAATGCATTAACGCAATGCGAACAACCACATTATTCATCTTAAAGCTTCAATTAAAGTTTTTGCACCGGCGGAAACTTTCCATTACCGTCGAACCGGCGCTAAGTCGGCATAGCGTCGCTCGCCCTCGTCGCGTATACGCCAAGAAATTCACCCGATATAAGCAGCCGGCCCGCAAAGCCGCACGGCCGCGTGCCACAAGACGCTCCGCCGAATTAATTTTCTTCGTAATTAACGCTATAGCCGCCGCCGACGCTGCTCCCATCATCCTCAAAGACGCCCTTCTATCGTTTGCCTATTATATGTAGTAAATACACGAGTATTCCGGTTCGACTGTTTTGTAGCAAGAAAGAGAAGAATTTGACGAATCAACGAGCAAATTTGCCCGATGAGGGGACGGGGGAAGCATATTGTTACTAAAAACTTCGTCGTTGATGGAATGAAAAGCGCAAAGGGCTGAGTTTCCGCTCAACAGAGTTTCTTGGTATTTCTTTTGGATTGCGATCAATACACCTAACAAAATGTAGATACTCGATATTACTTTGGAATGAGTTCACGTGCTACTCTTCCTGGGCTAATTATAAGTAGCTAACAAAAAACTTTCGGATTTTTTGCAATTTTAAAAAAAATACGACCTTAATTTTACCCCTCCCCCTTCCAAAAAAATCAAAAACTTGGAAAAATTGAATAAAATTACCAAAAAATATAAAAAAACCGTCCACGAAGTCACTTCAATCTCGCATAAAATATTCCGTCATTGATCCTGGAGCCTCCGGGTGATTAATGGTAACCAAAATTTCACCCCATTGGCCAAAGTTCATCCTCAGTGCTTCCTTAATTCACAATCTGATATTCTAAAGCCGCTCAAATTCTTCTTTCGACAAATCCTTCGTTGCGCCTGCCGCCTCCCTCACGGTCTCAACGCGTAACAAAAATTAACCCGTTTTTTTTCCAGCACCGCGATAATCGAAAATAACGCCCGTAATTAAATTCCCCAACGAAGCAGAATTCCATCGTTGGGTATTCATTGGGCCGGAAAGAATTTCATTAAAAACCATCGAAAAGACGACGACGAAGACGACGCGAAAAGTCAATCAAATAGTCGTTGCGATTTCCATAATCAAGCATCGTCGACGCAACGGCACTCTTCGCCGGTATAAAGGGGGCTCGGGGGGTTAATAAAAGTTAATTTTCATCTCGGCTGCATCGATTTTCCACCTAGCTCGGGAGCCGCGTCAAGAGGACGCGGCGATTGCCACCACGGCCACCGTACGAGGCGGCAAATTACACGTGTTACGCTCTCGAACCCTCTTGGCATCGCGAAAATAAACCACACGCGGTAACTCGCAAAAAAAATTCGCACGCGAACCGACCATTTTCCACGTCGCGTCGCGCGAACAAAGGAGACGCGAGTTCGCAAAAAAACCACCACTCTGCATGTGGCGCGGGGGGCGAAGGCGACGGCGACGAAATTAATACTCGTTTATAGCGTGTACCTTCGCGAACGAGTACGATACAATGTCCCAGCGGAGACTGCGAATATAAATAACCGTCGGCGTTTGTTATAAATTAACCGAAACCAGGTAAGAAAATTAATTTACACCCTTTTTGCGGCCGCGACGTCGGTGTCGCCGCGTCTTCGTGGCCGCGGCGACGCGGTTCGCATAAAGGACGCCTACTGCGTCAAAGGACGCCCGAGTACGCTGGAGAGGGGCGTTTGATAAATCACGACGAGCTGAACAATGAATTTGGGCGACGTGTTCTTACAAAGCGAAATTCGTACCTGGTCTCTCCTGGTTCGTCGCCGCGGCGCCGGCCTCGGCCACGATTAATTCTAGGTGCTACGCATTACCACCACGAAATACGAGAGAGTGCTTCAAAGCCGAGAAATATCGCATCGCGTTCTCAAGACCATCGGAAAGATAAAGACGCATAGGGCACTTCCAGCATCCCAACGCGCCTACAAACACGAAAATACCAACGAAACGGCACCGAACGCCTCAAATAAGCCAATTTTCGACGCCACCCCTTCCTCCTAACCCTTTCCAATACACCTTCCATTCGCTCCCTTATATTCTTATCTTTCGCAGAGACACGTAAATCGAAGCCCGTTAATTTGGTGAGATTTCCGATACACGAAACGATGGCGCAGTTAAAAGAGAGCCCGCGATAATATCACTTCTTGCCTCTTTTTACCACCCCCCATCCACACCTTCCCAACTACGCCTTGGTAAATCGCCAATTTAATATCTGTCGTCGTGTATGCGAAATAATGAGAAAAATCTCGCGCCAAGACCAGGACAAGGGGTAGATGCGGGGGCAACGCATCACCGAAGGGATTTTCCGCATTTTTACATTTTTACGCCGAATTGAAATCGACTACGTCTCGTCGCCCATCCCTTCTTCACCTCTCTTCGTCGCATTCGTGAAAGAACCGAAGAGAAAAAAAAATAATACGCGACGTCGCGATTGGATTTCAGCCAACGTATCGACGCTACGTATAGTTTACCGTACGCGGATGAAACGTGTAATAAGGGGTGCCGGGGGAGGGGGTTGGAGATTTTTCGTTGGAATTTGTACTTATTTCAATACCTGTTCAGATTGAACAAAATGCGAAACGTTCGTTCGACGATTCTCCATCCAATAAGCTATTGCCAGGGAGGAACATCAAGTCATTACAATACGCGAAAATTTAGCCGAATACTCCTATATTAGCATACTGCACCTCGAGAATTTGCATAGATTTTCGCCAGAAGAAAACAATCCAATTTTTTTAGTTTACAGTTACAAAAAGATCCGTTAACGTATCAACTTTTGTTTTCAAAAACAACTTTTCTATCTGAAAGAACAAAGATTACTCGATATTGTTCCACGAGAAATTGACAAACTCATTTTTCACCAATACAAACAATAACATCATGTTTAGGATTCAAAAGAGCAATAATAGTTTGTTTTTTATTCACAAGAACTATAATGATTCATTCATTGCTTGCTGCAACAATAATGACTCTCATTTCTGGTTCATGAGAACAAAACTTCATAATTTGTTTATAAAAACAATAATGATTCATTTCTGGTTTACAATAACAAAAATTTACAATTTGTATATAAGAACAATAATGACTTTTTTTTGTTTATAAAAGCAGTATTAATCAATTTATTGTTTGCAAGAACAATAATGATTCATTTCTGGTTTACAAGAACAAAAATACACAATTTGTATACAAGAACAATAATGATTCATTTCTGTTTTATAAGAACAAAAATACAAAATTTGCAAACAAAAACAATAATAAGTCGTTTCTTGTTCACAAAAATAATAATAATTTATTTATTGTTTGTAAGAACAATAATAACTCATTTCTGATTTTTAAGAACAAAAATATTCAATTCGTATACAAGAACAATAATGAGTAGTTTTTTGTTCACAAAAACAATAATAATTCATTCATTGTTTGTAAGAACAATAATAACTCATTTCTGATTTTTAAGAACAAAAATATTCAATTCGTATACAAGAACAATAATGAGTAGTTTTTTGTTCACAAAAACAATAATAATTCATTCATTGTTTGTAAGAACAATAATAACTCATTTCTGATTTTTAAGAACAAAAAATATTCAATTCGTATACAAGAACAATAATGAGTAGTTTTTTGTTCACAAAAACAATAATAATTCATTCATTGTTTGTAAGAACAATAATAACTCATTTCTGATTTTTAAGAACAAAAAATATTCAATTCGTATACAAGAACAATAATGAGTAGTTTTTTGTTCACAAAAACAATAATAATTCATTCATTGTTTGTAAGAACAATAATAACTCATTTCTGATTTTTAAGAACAAAAATTTACAATTTGTTTAT
>QBDW01006441.1:0-33987 GCA_003261595.1 Maconellicoccus hirsutus | reverse complement strand
AAATAAATGGGAAAATGTGAAAATTTTGGCGTTGAAACATGATGAAAAATGAATATCAACACAAAAATCTGGTTTCGTAAAAATTCATCAAAATTATAAAAATTATTGATGTTGAACTAGTATTGAGTCAGAGTTGAAATTTTTACAAAAATCGGGGTTAAAAAATTTGTGAAAATACTAGTGTGTATATATAAAAGATCAAAGTTCAAGTGCTCATGTAAGAGCAGTTTTAGATAGAATCTCGATAGAATTGTTCGTGTTGATTTTTGTCGATTTGATTTTTAAAAATCTGAGTGACCAAAAATGATTGAAAAAGTGAAAATGTTGGCGTTGAACCTTTGTTGAATTTTTTATAAAAATCTGAGTTACCAAAAATGATTGAAAAAATGTAAAAATACTGGCGTTGAACCCTTGTTGAATTTTTTATAAAAATCCGAGTTATTAAAAATGATTAAAAAAGTAAAAAATTTGGCGTTGAATTGTGATGAAAAATCAATATCAACATCTTTGAAATTGCTTCTTGGTTTTTTCTGGGTAATGAACTAATAAAACTTTTGATCGGTTGTTGAAGGGAGAAAATTGAAATAAATACGACTAGGAAACTGAAATTATTCTTATTGGTTATTGAATAGATGAATACAAGATGAATTCGGTTGGAGAACCGTTGAAAAAAATCTGAGTCAAGATCGCGTATAATACATACTATTACTAGCGACTATCGATAGCTTACATCACTATAGGGAAATAACCTGGTTTAACTCTAAGGAAATAACTGTTAACCGTTATCAAAAACTATCGATAGTACTCAAAAACTATCGATGGTACATTGATAATTTGGCTAATGTAAATTATCGATAGCACTATCGATAGTATTCAGAAACCATTGATACTATCGATAGTCGCTATCGATAGTTTACATCAGTCATCACTAGTAGCATGTTTTGCAACTTGCTACAAGTCGAAACAGCTCACTACACGTTGAAAAATTACCACAAATATTCTTTTAAAGACATCCCCGGCTATGAGCTTGTATTTTTTGGAGGAAATTGAAAAAAATTGGGGAGGATTTTACATTGCGTTTTTGGAAGAAATGTAAAAAATAAGAAGGATTTACGTTTAGGATTTACGTTTTGCGTTTTATACCGAAAATAGAAAAAAATAGGAGAGCTTCTCACTTGATATTTTTTTGGAGGAAATTGATTAAAAATCGAGATAATCCGAAGAAGTCTATTCGCGTAGGATCGTTTCGACTGAAAACCTTCAGCATGGCAAAATTTCAACCAAAATCAAAACCCGATGATTTTTTCAACCCACCCTAATATCTACCCTCTTCCGATGGTTAATTCTATCACACAACAATGCCAGTTTAACACCACAATGTCATCCTTTCTGGTCGTACATCGGCGATCCTCGATTCATATCGAATTATAAATGTCGCATTATTAATGGGAAATTGTGCCAATGAAAAAAAAGGGGTAGTTAACCGATGATAATCCCCTACATAAGGTTAACTCCGCCCTAACATGATAATCGTGATTAGTCTATCGTTAGGGACATAGGGTACACGGTATTTCCTATGTAAAGAGATAACAGTCGGATTACCATGCGGTCGAATGTTAGAGTGGATCTTTTAACACCGAAATGTCTGAAGAAGAAGGGGAAATGTTGAATAAGTTGTTAGCTGTCAACCAGATTCTACGCTTATAGTGTTTTGGCTCACCAGAAGAGTGCGTTGCGCCTTGCGTGCCAGGTCGTAGCTTGTTAATAGAAGTCTGAAAATATCTATTCTGTATTGTAATAAGCTGTCCTCGCGTTGCCCGAAGTTTTGTGGATTCTTGTTGTAATTCTCGCAAACGCGGTCGAGTTTTTTCGTGGTTTATTATTTATTATTTATATGCGAGGCTTGAAACGTAGTTTTTTTAGTTTTTGAAGTTCTTTTTAATTAATTTTTTTTCATGTAATAGAAGAAGTTATTAGTGAACCAATGATATTTCGATTCGGATTGTTTTGTATGTCTCTGTAGAGCGATATATTAATTAGTTCTTTGTTTCGAGTATTTTTTCGTATTTGTACGTTCACTCCCGAGAGGCATTTTGACTCCTGATGATCGCGAAACGAATCATAATAGAGATGTTTCAATTAATCGAGCCGGGCCACCAACACGATGAAAATGGCGTCTAAAATTCTTTAATTGTTATCGTACGGAAAATTTCTTCGGTGTTCGTTTGTTACGAGATTGTTTTTAAAAGCCGGCAAATTGAACTACTCGATTCGATAGTTTTTTTCGATTTGTTCGAGTTATGACAGATGTGGTGATATTTTATGATATAAAATTATGTTAGAAAAAGAAGTGTATCATTTTGCGTCGCCTACTGCCGGATTACCTTTGCAATTTCCATCGGCCTTTGCATCGTTTCACGCGCCTTTGCCCGTTGATCAACGTACTCACGATGGAAGATACGTTTGGGAGACTCCTAATTTGAGGACGTCGCCGAGTCAAACAACCGGAGGTGCTTTTCATCCTCCTGTATCCCACGGGTAAGTTTACCTTTGGACTTTGAAGTATACGAGAATTTACGTTGAAAAACGATTTATCAGAATGAGATGGTTATGGCTTCATGAAATGAGTTTCGTAGACAGGAAATATTGAAATGATAAATGAGTGTCTGGTTTCTAGTCATTACTTCAAGGGCTTTTTTCTGCAATCGTCAAGTCTGTTGTGTGTATATTGAAGTTATCCTGAACACGTTTTACAGCATTTTTTGGTAGTAATGCCTAACGTGAGTTTTCTTCCATTAACAGCTACTCGTATCATTTTCAATTGATGGAACATTCGTTTAAATTTTTTTTAACTTATTCCCTTCAATGGATTTCGCTCTGTATGAGTGAAAAATTGTTATAACATCGTAATCTTGCTGCTGGTAAATTTGGCTATTTTCATGAGAAATCTTAGCCTCCTCAAATTGAGAATTCTCAAATTTTAAAAACTTAGAAGAAAAACGAAAACAAAAAGTCGCACAAGTAATTCGTCGCGTTTAATTTGCGACGACTCGAGTATCTACAATTTCCTCGAAAAAATTAATCTATGGTCTGTGGCCCGATGGCCCAGTCAATTCCTCCAACGAGGAATATTTTCCAGTCATCTTCAAAATGGGGTTTTCACAAATAACTCGAAAATTTGAGGAAATAAGAACATTTCGAAAATTTCAGCCATAGGAAGGTCTTCACTTGAAGGTGGTAATTTCGTGAATTGTACAAAATTAGTGGAAATGTGGAATGAAATTATTCGATATCGTGAGCATATTAATAATGTTGAATATATCCGCCATTTTGGTCAATTTTTCGCTGAAAGTCATATTTTTTATCAATTTTTACTATATAAATTAAGTATTTCCAAATGCACAAAATCTCGAACCTTTCTTTTATTGCAATATCTAACAGGTGTTTAAAAATTGTTGACTTTTTTTTCAAAAAATTTGTAGTAATATTGTGACATTTTTTAATATTTTTGTGCATGTTGAAATTTTTTTTATCGAGTGCATAATTATTCTTTTGCAATGAACAATTTCTTTTTGATAAATTACCAAGTTAAAATTTGGAAAAAATTTAGTGGTTTGTAGAACTACTTGGTATTTTTAAACGCGAAATTTTTTTTTTAAATTGTTCTGAAGAGAACAAGCAATTTTCAAATTAGTTGAGAAATTTCAAAAAATATGGACATTAACTGAAAAGAGATTTGAATACATTTTGATGCTTGAAAAATTCAATTTAGAAGGAAAAAGTTACTTTTTATTATAAATAGAATTAAAATATAATGGAAAAATTATTATTGATAATTCAAAGCTTACAAAATTTAAGAAATCATAAAATTGAAAAAAGTCATTAATTAAAAGAATCTTGAGAATATTTTTTGTATTAATAAATTCTGGTCGATTTTAGTTTTTCATAAAAAACTAAATTAAATTTTGAGAAAAAAATGAATAAATATAACTTATTGTAAAATTGAGTTGAATTCATAAAAGAATTACAATATATCATGAAATAATTTCTAATATTTTGTTGACTTTAATTTGTTTTTTCATTTCGAGAATCTTCACAATGTCAAAGAACCGTGCTCGATCTATTGACAAAAACACAATTACACGTCGAAATAGTGTTAGTTTCAATCGAAAAATAATCTTTTTATATAGACTGATTCATTTAAACTCCAGATGAACTTTTCAATTGACTAATTTTTGAACTGCAATATCAATCGGTCACATTTAACATAGTTAAAAAATTTCCCTCAAATGGTACCATGAATATACGTAAACCTCGACACACAAACTCATATCTTAAAATTCACCTCGATAAAAATTCAGAAAAATTTTTTCCTTCTCAAGGACCCAAAGGTCGAGCGAGGGGTAAAATGAAGAATTGTATATGGAAAAAAAACTCGACGTTCTTCCACCGGATATCTCCGCATCACGAAATCCCTCCATCTTAACCACAACGGAAACCGTCCCCAAAGCTTATTTCCTTGATTAAAAATTTCCCTGAAATCCATGGGCCGTACCTTGCATACCATTAAATCTCAACCATCCAATAAAAATCACCCATAGCACCTATCCGGCGCACACGGTACGTGACCTCAGAAAAATTAAAATTAAAATAACCGCGACTCGGCGTATACCTTCAAACACCTGGATTCGTCACCTGTAATCAATATTAATTACTTGAAAAGTATTTCTTTTTCTTATTTCATAAACAGCCATATTGTAGCTCGTTTGCATTGTTTATGAATTCACAATCGTGTTTACGTGTAGGTAAAAAAAAAAACTATTACGATGTACTTTATCACTGTGTTACTAAATTAGAGAAGGTGTGAAAAGGAAGCGTTAATTACGTTATGTGTGTATATTCTTTTGCATGGCGAACCGCTTAAGTTGATTTTTTTCACGATGATGGTATAATTGATGCGTAACAGGGTGATCGAAAAAAAGATAGTCAACTTGATATTTTTTTCTGCGACGTTAGCTCGGCGTTGGAATTTAGCTTTGGAGGGTTAACTTGAAAAATGTTATTTTCCAGTTCATCAAATAATCAACGTACGAGTTCATTTCGAGAAAAAAATAAATCTCGTTAAAATTAAGATAACATCGAAAAATAAATGAAAAATAAAAAAACCAAAGATATGATGACGAATTCCAAGATATTTATCCACGTGAATCATCTCTTGTTTACTAATCGGTACACTATGAATTTTGCTAATGCATCGTTATCAGTTGAAATTCAGTTTTACAACTAGATAAAGCAAGAACCCGAGTACAATTTGTGTCAGCATTGCACAATCCAATAACACGACCGACGACCTCAATAATCCAAATATTACAACGAAGTACTAGGAAGTATATTAAAGACTAATTAATTTCGCATATTAAGGAGAAAAAAAAACCACGAATAATAAAAGCCCCGTAAACTAACGCCTTTCATTCATCACACCATTTGAAGATTCAAACAAGAAAGCTACTTTCAACTCCATAATCTTCGAACGAACAATCGTTTTGATATGGAAATAAAGGAAAAAAATTACCCTACGAATGACGATATTTATTATCGAGAACAAAAGGAATTATGGTTTCTCATGGCTTCGAAACGTTAATCCTCGGAGATAATTTTCACTATTTTAGTATTCGGTATTCAATAAAGATTCTAAGGCTATTCTTCGCGGCAAGCTACTGTAATGCGTTATGCTTGTAAAATTCACGTATTGCATGCTTGATGGACGTTTGGGAGTATTTTCGAGAATTAGGATAAATTTGTCAACAGACGGAGTTATTGCTTACTGCGCGTAAAATTTCCACAAAAGCAGGTAAACGGAAAATTTTCACGAATGTTTCAAGCGATGAAGAGAGTAGTGTCCATCGTAGATGAAAATCTATGCCGTAATCCTACCAACAATGAAGTAAAGGCCCGAACAAAAGTTCGCACAATGGACGCGAAAATCATTACATCTCTTGTTGACGTGAAACGTATCGTTTGTTCGATGCACAAAACAGGTTCTTTCTAGGCATTTTACAATCGCAACAAAAGAGCCTTTAAAACATAGTGCTATAATTTAACATTCATTTAAGATATGTCCGAACAACCCGTATAAGGATTAACGATACTTTTTGTTAACTGGATCGTTGAAGAATGCGTTGTTTCCGGGAGTTTCTTTTTCGCTGAAAATTATTTTGACATTTTTACGTCTTCGTTGTGGCACGCAAAATCGCAAATCGTCGCGAAAAAGCTTTACAAAAAAACGCCACGCGGTTTTCGTGGTAATCGTTGCCATGGCGACGTGTCATGCTCATGAGTGATGATTTTAATATTTTTATGACACGATAACACATCTTAGACGACAAATCATTGTTGTGGTGACATATCATGTTCGTTATCATGAGTGATACGATGACACGAGCCGGTGTCATGGTGACGTGTCATGTTTATGAGCGGTTCATGATGTTTTCATGTTATCATAACAATTCGTTGATGACAGGTCATGTTATGGTGGCATATCATGACCATGAGTGACATATTATACCATAACAAGTCATTATCATGGTGACGTGTTATGGTTATGATTGACACGTGATATGCAATGACTTGTTATGATGAACGTCAGTGGAATGGTCAAGTGTTATGGTTGTGAGGGACGAATAATCATGTCTTGGTGATATCTCATGATCATGTCACGATGACATGTTATGGTGACCTGAATAATGACATATTATAGTAATACGTCATGACGTTGTCATATTTTTCGTCTCAAAACCAGCCATGTGTCGTATATTCATGTTCAACGAAAAATATAATTTTTCCATGTCATCATACTATGTCATATATAACTATTGACGTATCATGGTGAAGAGTGACATGTGCTCATGTCATGATAGCATGTCAGGAGACATGACAGTACAACACGAGCAAGTAGAGACAGTCGAATTTCAGAACCTTGATGCAGGGCTGCCACACACTACGTTTTTGTACCAGTCGCAACAATATTTTTCAAAATCTGAGTGGTGAGAAGGGTCCAAAATGATCACCAATTTTGAATATTGTCCACCTACAAAAGAGATTAAAAATTTTTAATAAGACGTAAAAAACGAAGTAATGTAATAAAATAAAAAATCAACAATCATCATATTTAAAAAAAATATTTAAATTAAAATTTAATATGGTCAAATGGATCCGTAATTACTGTTGGAGTATTAATACCCATTAAATCTTTTTTAATTGCTTGACTTAAAATTAAGGAAGGTTTCCTTAACGTCTCCTCTTCTGATTTTTTTGATATTTTTCTACGGACTTGAGCAAAACGAGTCTGTTTGACCATTTTTTTATTAACCGGCTCTCCGTTAACACTACCGGTGTTATCACAATTAGAGTGAAGTTTTAAAATGTGGCACTTGAGGTTGCCTTTCCGATTAAATTTTCTACCACACACTGCACAAATAAACTCCTCAACAGACTTTTTCATTTTTAAGTGAAGTCAACTTACGATAATTACGACCATAAATATAAAACGAATAAATAAACTCGTTGGACGCAAACCATGATAACGAGAACGAAGAAGTACAAAAAAAAAGTATGTTGCATCCCTGCATCAAGGTTCTGAAATTCGACTGTCTCTACCTGCTCGTCATGACAACAAGTCATTGTTATGGTGACGTGGCATGATTGCGAGTGGCATGTAACATCTAATGGCGTCTTCTGGTGAACATCATTGTCACAGGGTGACATGAAAATGTGACACTATGTTATGGACTTGTACGCAAACTGACGCTTTATGGTGCAAAACAAAATGCTTAGAACTTTTTTTGGATTATTTTTCTTCATTTCGCCTTATACTAAAAATATGAAATTTATACAAGAATTCACCTGCGTGATAAGATACCTTATCGTATGACTATTTATCACGAAATATTTACGTCTCGGCTTATTATTCCTTTTCGTGGGTTTTGCGGTATGTAAACAAATCTATTTTAAACGATACGTCACGGCTGGGATTTTAGGCTAAGTGTGAAAATTCACGATGTATCGCAAGGGTCGAATAATGGTATTTTCATTCGTTTCCCTTTTGCTTGGTGTATTGAATTACCATTTAGAACATATGCTCGTTGACATCGGAGAAAAAGTTTCATTTGGTAGAAATAATAAACGAGTTGGGTGATTTTTCGGTATCTTTAATTGATAATTTTCAGAAGAACACCAAGAAGTTCGGTGGTATTCGACGAGTATCAAATGGAAGTCACGAGGTTTATACGAAACTACGCTATAGTTGTATAATTACTCGTTATTAATTTTTTTTTTCATTTAACGATGCTCGTATTTAACGTATGTTCATGTAGCTTCGTACGATATCGAGTACGAAAAAAAAATGTGTTCAATAAACACGCGGAGTGCGTCTAAACTAAAAATAATTTCACGACGGCCATTTCGTTTTTCTACGCTGTCAAGACTTTTTATACGAGATGGTTTTTGTGAAGTAATTATTTCAGGATATGCGCCGATGGTGTGTCTTATGTAGGTATATATCGGATTGGTGGACGAAGAAATGCGGTTTATACGAGCGTGATGTTCGACGCCTTTTACTATGCATGAGTTTTCATCATAATCGTGCGTAATATATACGCCATATTTTCCTCGGTGTATTCCGACATTCTAGAATAATTGATTTTGATACTCGGACGTAGCGTAAATTTACGTATTTGTGATTCATCGAGTTCGACGAGTGAACTTTCTCCTTAGGATGGATCTAAGGTACGTAATGGCTACGGTCATCGAGGATCTTGGTTATCTTACGATCACAGTACAAGGTTCCAGCCTACCGGGCTATCCTTTCATTTTCCAATGTTACTTAGCAGAACTATAGTGTATTTTTTGGTTGAAATTCTTTTTGCTTTTCTTTGTGGACGAGACGACAACGGCATAATAGCGACATGCATTGACGTAAACGTGTATTTAACATCAGTTGCCTTTCAGATGGTGAGATTTTTGATGTTATTTCTCCGAAATGGTCGTTTATCCGTTAGACGTATACGCTTTCTTTATTTTTTGCTGAGGCTTTTTATCCTTTTTCCTCGTATGCGAGCCACACAAAACATCGTGGTTTCTTTTTCGGTTATGTAACCGTGGTCAATTCAGCGTCCTTGGACAACAATTCACCTACGCATCACGTATTGAGATTTTTTTTACCATCGATGAGCATTTTAGGTGTTTTCAATTAAACGAGATAGAAACGTTAAGGATCGTTGTGAGTTTTGTTGTAGAAAGGAGAGAAAGGAGGTGGGGATTTGACAGAATCGGAGATTTGAATGCGCCGGCATTGGCGTCGTTGCTTTTTTTTGTTTTTCTTGAAATTGAGAGATGTTCGAGGAAGGTCGAGGCTCGTTGCGATGAAGTTTTAAATGATTTTTAACTCGTTTTTTGCACGAAAATCAGCTGTATGGAGTATAAATTGAGAATTTTTTTCTAAAAATCGCTATGTTAGCAAAAATTTTCGAATTTTTGGCAAAAAGTGCATTAAATTTGTGAAATTAACTGCTGAAATTTTTAAAAACAACCGATTATTTCGCACGAAATGACGTATAAATTATCTCGGCGGAAATAAAAAATTAATTTTATTCAGCGATCGTCCTACCATAACTTTTTAACTGTCAACCCCCCCCCCCTCTTTCGACACTTCCACAGAATAAATCAAAAAACTCTGGACAAATGTTCGATTATTTTAGATAATAATTTCATAATTCAAAACTTCATCGTAAGATCATTCAAAAATGTAAAATTGAATATAATTTCTAATGAAGAAAGTAATTCTTCTGAAAAATGTCACGAATAGAAAATTTATATAATCATGTGTCTTAAAATTATTCAAGATTAAAAATCATTTAATTTTTTTTCATTTTCGGAGGACTTGTTTTTTTAAAGCAGTGTTCCCAGATGATCTGGACTAAAAATCGCCAAATCTCACGTTTCAAGTCGCCCATTTCTTGATATCGCCCAAAATAGCCAATTGTTTTTAAAATTCAGGTTTAAAATTTTTTCTAATGAAATCCTTGGACAATATCATGTTGTTCAAGAGAAAAACTGTGAAAAAAATACGAAAAATCTGAAAATCTCAATTCTTCTAAAGCCCTTTTTTTTGGTAATTTTGACACTTTCAAGTCGCTCATTTCGTGATTAATCACCCAATCGGGGAACACTGGAGAGGATTTCCAGAAACTGAACCTTCACGGGATTTGTTAAATTCACTGGTAACTTGCACCAAGCAGCTCTTCAGATGTGCAATCTCGTTCATCTTGATCGATTCATTCAATCATTCGTAATCTTATCTTATTTTCAATTGTGTACTTTTATCCGACTATTAGACATTAGTAAATGTAAAAAATGATTAATTAATACTGGTGGCGATTTTTAAGATGGAATTAAGAGATTGTTTCGAAAATTTTAATGAAGGTGATGGTATTTTGCGTGTTCCATTTAATGAATTTGAGAAGAAATTGCAACTTGCAGGATACTCGTTTTCCATACGAGATTCATCTAATTCATTAATCAGCTTCAGCCTATTTTACTTTTATTTTTTTCTAAAAAAAATAAAGAGTTACGTTTTATTCCCAACGTGTGATTTTTGTGTGTGATTTTTTTTTACGTACGGAATTTTTTTTACTGTGTTAGTACTTTCGTTTCGTTTTTTAAATATTTCATTCAAATACAAGATTGAATTATAATATTTCATTTACATTCATCATTTTATACAATTTATCAATTTTTATACTCATTAGAAAAAAACTCCTCATTTGATTGTAGGAGACTATACCCTTGAAAAAAAATTACAAGTCCAATCGTTCGTTCAGTTCGTTCGCGGTGGTGCAAGTTACCAGTGAATTTAACAAATCCCAACCTTCACAGTTGAAAGGAACGTTTTCTAGGAAAATCATGCGCATAAAATTATTTATGGAGGGAGGACTGAGGGGGACTATAGCTCAGGGTGACAAAATTCAAGGGTGGCAAAAAATTCAAAAAAGTATAAATACAAAAAAATCATCTCTTAAATTTAAGAACAAAGTTGTATCGTAATTTGAGAAGCGGCAACCGTTCAAATTTTTAACCCAGGCGGTAAAATTTTAAACTCCTTCCTGACAAAGATAATTTTAATTTATCGTATAAAATTTGCTAAAAAAAAATTATTTCAGTAATATAAAAATACAAATACCCAGAATTCGAACGAATTTGGGATTATCTAAACGAAACATTCTGCTGGTCAACGTCCAATGAAATAACATATCGTGAAGATGTGCTTTCATAATACATTTTCTTACAGGACATTCACTTCTTACGCATGCCTACCTTTCGAATAGATACCGCCTCCACGTTGTAAACTGCTTAATATCCGAGTTGTTATGTACCATGTGCTTTTTTCTCTGTGTGAACAATAACGTTGAAATTTTCTCAAGATGATGTCAGAAGGCAGAAGCTTCTAATTTATCGATATGGGCGATATTTTAAGAAATTTTTCGTGAGATTTAGAATTTATGTGTTTTGAAGCACGAGTGTACTTGTGTGATCTCTTTCATTCCTCTTTGAAAAGGGATAAAATTGTAAGAAATGGAATAGATTAATCGTACGAATAGATTTTCAACGAGAATATCGTATTTCTTATTTCACTCGAGAATGATTGAATTTTTTCACCCTTGTTGTCTTTTCCGCCGGTGGATGCGTGAAACAAGAACGTATATATCAAGGGGGTTTACATGATGTGTATTGGTGTACATGGAAATCCTATTCATTGTAATTCATCACCGGTTAATCCGCTCGATTGAGAAGAATTAATTCGTAAACAGGTAATATAAGCTCGGAAGTACCAGCATAATTAAAGTTGACATATGAGTACGTGCACTTGTTCGTAGTTCGTATACGTTGGGTAGTACTATCGATGGTACGTGTGCGGTACGTGGTATTTTTAAAGTAGCTATTCACAAACGCGTCTAAAAGAATATCAAAGCACGGGGGCCCATGGAGTAGCGGAGGTGTTGAAATACTACGTGCGACGTAGGCGTATAAACAATATGAAAATGAGGGTACGAGTGAAGCCGAAAGTCTACATGTACGCAGGTAATACCATATGGGATTTAGTTCGTCCTTGGGATATTTAGGGTAAAAGAAATACCTCAGGATTTATATAAAATCGTGTGTACCAATATAAATTACATAGCAAAGGAGAGCGGAACGTTTAATGGGAGATGTGGCGACGGACAATAAGCCTCAGCTCGTGTTGACTGATTATTAAACGTAAAAATCACGTCACAATGGAAGACCGATCACTGACGAGTTATATAATAAAAGGTCAGCTCAACGCGGTTGACTGCCAGGACGTGATTTCCTGTGTATTCGGTATTCACATGTACATACCGCGAGATCTGTGGCAGAGCCGGAGGATTGTGAAAACGGACATTTGAAAGGAGCTTTGTACGTGTAATAGGTTAAAGATACAAATTTCCTGTATTCGTGTCCCATATCGATGGTACTTTTTCGGTGGTTTGTTTGTGTTTACGATTAGCATGTGGCGATATGCGATGGCAGAGTTAGGTGTTTTACATGCGGTAATTCGAGCTCCTTCCAATTGCCCTGTTATTTACATATGAATGAGGTAGCTCGTCGTTTGTGTGCGTTTAAATGACGGTGATTCTTTTTCACCGAGGTACCAGCACGATCTTCGTAGTATGATTTTGGCGAGCTGCAATTAGCCATGGTTCCTCGGCCAAAAGGCGCACGCGGTAGCGGAGACTCAGCAAATTCGAGATACTGGCGCGAGATGAAAATAGGCGTGAAATTCTCGCCAGACGGTTCGTAAAACCAGTTCGTCATAAAGATGATGAAAATTATAAAGAAATGAAAATTAATACGTCTCTATTAGTATTTTTTTCATCGATGCGCTTAGTTAATATTCCGTGGTTGTAATTTGTACACTTTAATTAATGCGGTTTCATTTTCGCCTTATCAAGATAATAACAAGTTAATCGATGGTATCGAGTTTAAAGGGATTTTTTTCTCTGTTTTTTCTGACCCCGTAGACGACCATATTTTGGCATGTAGAGGACTTGACGAATATAACATAATTACTTATCCAGTTGCTAAATTTAAGGCGCTAATAGTTCTTGTTTTTGAATGGAATTTGAATTATGCTTTTGGTGGCGTTGTAAAAATTGAACAAACTGGTTTTCTCTTTAAACATTTTTATAACTTCATTTATAAATTACGAGGACGCGTACACGTGGTAAAGGGTGTTCTACAAGGAGTTAGATTTCGGAGATTTCATCAATTCACGGAGTATTTGGTGGGCAACAGCTGCGAAACGGAAACGGTCATCGTGTTGGTATGCGCGCGTTAATAGGCTCGGAATTATTACATTTATAAACGCTCAGAAATATTGAAACGATCTGCAGACATAGATGCGTTGCTTTTGTGATTAGTGGTCACGTAACGCGTCAGACTAGTTTATATGCTGTACAGTTCTCGCGATCGTATTGTTGTACATGTGACAAGATCCTCTTGCAAGTGCTCTTGGTAGGCGGCGTTATTGCCGATGATTGCAGATGAGAGGCAATGGTGTGAAATTGATTACTGTGCTCTGGTGTTTACTCATAGTGGGATGTGAATCATATTCTTTAGATATCACGTCGATGGAGTATGAGTCGTTTAGAGTAATGAGAGGTTTTTTACGTTGATTTGATTTACAACGTAGATTGTGCGAATCTTTGGTGATAAGTGGATTGCGTGAATGGCAACGAACTTTTAATAAGATTGTCTTTTCGAGGAATTTATTGTAATTGGAAGCAATGGTGGTGTAATCGAGCGAGGGAGACTTCTGATTCGAGAAATTGGCCACGAAACGATACACAGAGCGCGCTGCAACGAAATGTTGAAAACGGGATACTACATATGAATTATAATACATGAGAAAATTGTAGTTTTTTAATTTTTACTCAAAAACGGGAGGGTTTTAGAAAATTCTTCATCTTTTATAATTTGAAGAAAATTAAATTTCCTATTTTTTGATATAAAAACAATTACGTCTTGACCATTTTTAGGGTTGTAAAGCTCATTTCTTTTAACTGATTTTCTACTTTTTTCAACAGTTTGCAACTTTGCATTAAAATTACCTCGAATTTAAGTCAGAAACAAAAATTTTTTGTAGATCTCGAGTTTGTAGAATGTTTTTTTCTTTTTAACCATTTAACAACGATATTTGTTGTAGAATTTTTTTTTAAATATTCGCCATTAATTATTTGATGATTATGTTAGTCTGTCGGCATTCATTTTAGTATCATTGATACATTGTTGAAAAGAGGGAAAAATTCTGAAAATTCGAGATTTACAAAAATTTGAGAGTTTCTGGCTTAATCTTGAAGTAATTTGAGTACAAAGTTGCCAAACATTGAAAAAATCTGATAATCAGTGAGGAGAAAATGAGCTTTACATCCGCAAAAAATTATCAAAATGTAATTGTTTTTATAGTTAAAAAAAGGAAATTTAATTTTCTTAAAATTATAAGAGATGAAGAATTTTCTAAAACCCTCTCGTTTTTGAGTAAAAACTTGGAAACTACAATTTCCCCACGTATTACAGTTCAAGAATCCCATTTTCAAGTGTTTCTTCACAGCGCCACCAAATGTCAGCCACTCTGAATTTCATAGCCAATTGCCCAGTGTATTTTCTCTTAGTTGAGGAATGTAACCGAAGTAGTGATTTTTGTTGCTAAAGTTGAGCTTCAAGTATCTGAGATGAAGCGTTGTTCATTTTTTCTTCGCTAAATATCCTTAATTTTGTTCCTCTTGGTCTTTTTCTTCTCTTTTAAGAAGAGATTATTTTCTTCTTTTGAAGATATTTTTTGATGGTTTCTCGTATTTTCTAATTATATTTGAAATTTCTCACAGGCTTCATCCTGAGCCGTATAGTAGAAGGCAATGGAGCTGTTTGCTCCGGCCTCTGGGACTGGTTTTCTTGAAAGGACCTAGAAATTTCTAAGTTACAGTATTTAATAATGTAGGCTATTTTTTACCATTTCGTGTAGTTAATAAGTATCATGTACAAATTTAGGAGTAGGCTCAGAACATTTGTCCCCGGTTCGATTCTGCTCTCGAGTCTCCATCCCTCGATGGCTCTAGCTTCATCATCTGAAATTCGATTGACATTGATGAATGTAGAACCGAGTAGTACCTTGGTCACGACTATAATGTATAGATACTAGACCTAAGTTAAGACATCCAATTATCCGCCATTTTGCCAAAATTTCTCAAGTAAGGACATTTGCTCACGCTGGGTGCTTTTGAGCGCACTATAATCGTATTTTTCTAACCGGCAATGCAGAAGAACCGTAATTCCGCAATTAGACAAGCGCCATCTACATGAAAGTTTTTGAATTTAACGGTTTTTTTAAACCCCCTGACCCCACCATGCTTAAACGCGTTTAAATAATGTAATACAACGTACGCTGTGGAGAGCACCCAGCGTGAGCAGATTTCCCAACTCAGTTCGAAGCTACCGTTTCCTTTCCACTCTGTATGCAGTTAGATGACTAAACTTGGGACTAATGTTTATAGTCGCAACACGTGTCTATGTGGAGATTTGAGAAACGCAACGTTGAAGAAAGTGGTGGGGGTACATATTGCGTGAAATGTCGCATTGTCGTTTTAGACCTTGTTGCGAACAGACCGTCTTCGTTGCGTTCACTTCATTGCGAACGATTTAAATAGCATAGAAGAGCTAGTCTTGTTGTCGTTACAGAAACTAGAATAGTTAATGAAATTTAAATGAAGATGTAAACGCTAAACACCTCGGTCCTCTGTTTTGTTTGATTATAAGTTGTAACCACGTGTAAAAGCGTTGCCTCGGTCGAAGATTAAGTTCTATGATACTCGGAGATATTTTTTTCTTTTCGAGTGACCGGTTATATGCTGTTCTTAGCGGCGGACCAAATTAGGTACGCCTTTTTAGTTTTGGAATCCCATTGTATTCCGGTTCCATGTGGTAATATTCTTTTCATTAGGTTTTTCTTTCTGCTGTTTTTTTTATTTATAATTTTTCTAGTTGTATTTTTTTTATCAGCGAGTTGCTAGGCGATCCGGTTAAAATGAATTATTTTTTTCGATTATATATGAGAGATGTTTTCATTTTTTTTTTTTTCTTTTTTGTATTTACGTTACAACGATGGTGCTTCGAATGGTAATAATGACGGTTGGTTAACTACCGTAGGCCAATTAATGGCCGAAGCTTTTTTTTTGTTCTTTGAAACGTGATTTTTAATTTTATCAGCTTGTAATCGATTCCGAGGAGATTTGCGATTTGGTATTTTTTGTTGGTAAATTTAAGTTTTACCGAATGTCGGACTAGTTTGCGAGACGTGAGACGAAGACGATAAAAAACAATTTTTCGAAATGTCGTTGCCTATGATAACAGAATACTAAAGAGCAATTTGCGATGTAGAAAATTCCACGTTGTGGTATTCTCACGCCGATACGCATATAATTGGTTTAATTGATTGACTAGTCTATTCGAATTGGTACGGTGTGCCCGTGTTTTTTTTTAAGTTCATTCTTCTCTGGTAGGGCATTTAACCAGCAGGACCACGTGTGGTAGCTGTATCGGAATTTCTGTCGGTTGCGCGGCGCGCGAGGTCGAAATTGTCCATTAATATAGGTATTATAAGACGAGAAACGGGTATAGGGAGGAGCACGCATACTGACTTGCATATTACAGGAGCTCGCTTCGAGAGGGAAAAAAACCGGAAATGTCGAGACGTTGACAGCTTAGCTGGAAATTAGGTAGCCAATTTAATAAGGCGCACCTTCTCTCTAGGAGTTGATGTTTCGAGGTTTCGATGCTTTTTGGTGTTTCGATCTAGATCGTAAATCATTGCGCGAGCTTTATGGTGATATGATCGATGAAACTACACCCATTGACCCGATATGAATTTTTTCCATTTTCTCTATTCAATGTTAATTTCATGCGAGCCCGAACAGCCGAGGTACAGGTTTACCGAGATTATACTCGTCACACCTACGGATTGTGTGGAGACGCGTGAGCTCGACCGTCCGGTCGACGGATTAAACGAGATAATGTTATCTTGTTAAATGCTCATGATGAGTGAAATAGCTTCGAAATAATGCAATTTAAATCGTTTTGAATTATTGCTTTAATGGTGAATAATTTAGCGCGATTTAATCTAGCCGAGTATAAGGTCTAGGGCAAGACGTCGTCTTAATTAAGCGATAGAGTCGTTTACAAAATGCGCTGGCGTAGAAATTTTTCCCGGATGAAATTTTTTCATGGAAGATGCGGTATTTCTCACGCCTCCTACGATTCGATAATACACAATCGGATTACGTTTAGACGCGGTCAATAGCTGTACGAGTCTGGAGATGGGTTTCGGTTGTTGGAAATATCATTCGTCATTTACCATTCATCAGTCATAGCTGTTTATTATTTGAAAGAGCAAGACGTCGTGAACAAGTTGAAAAGCGACCGTGATCGAACCACGTCTGCATATAGCGTTCCGCTTTCAGACGCGATATAAAGAGATGAGCGAGTTTAATTACTAGAAAAATGTACCAGGTTATGAAAGTTCAACGGCTACTGATTTTCGTTCGTCTTCTCGAATCATCCTTGGCTTGGTCGTCAAAATATACAGCAAAGCGGAGGGAAAGTAAATTAGGGAAGCCGTAGAATGGTGATTGATCTTGAGGAAGAGCTCCGTCTTCGTCAAAGTCGTTCATCAGGAGAATGACACTTGAACTATTATCGGTAATTAGTTCAACGATATTTTGAAGCTCTTGCCCTGTTTGTGACGTTTCCCAAAAAGTTATTTGTATACGATAAGACGATTGGTATTTCGGGTATGGCTGTTTATTTTGGCAGATAAGCACGTGGAATATGCGACACATGGTTGCGATTCGTAATACGAATAAGCTTCGAAGTCCATTAACATGGGAAATGTTATGGCGACGCGAGCACGGTGTTGATCTGATGTCGATTAAGTACGCGAAGGTATTAGAGATGCTTCCTATGCGAATGCTGCTCTGTGATATGAAACAGGGTCATAATTGTAACCGGTATTCGCGAAGAAGAACGAAGGGTTTGTAAACCGCAAGTAATTAACTTCGTCTATATCGTCTAATTGAGCCGAGATCAAAAAATTATTATCCGTATGTGGAATTCATTACGTGTAACTCGAACATGTCAATATTTTTTTGTTACAGCTTATTTTTTTTTATATAAGAATAACTTGTACGTACACACTGATGTTTATCGAGTACAAGATACAACATATTAAGAATATACCTAACGCGCATAATAATGAAAGGCTGGCCGGCTTTACCAGAAGACTCCGATTGATTTAGTTCTTCTTGTAGTAATGGTTTATTAGTAGCGCGTCGATATATTGCCTATACATAACGGAGACAATGTCGTAGATAGATTTCTTTCGACATGCGAACGTTAATTAAATAAAGCTCGTTTCTATGCCAAGATATTAAATAATATCGCCTCGACGATAAAAGGCGACGAGGAGAATGTTGCGGTAATGGTCGCGTGTGCATAAATACTCCGGTCTCCGGTGTCGAGTGCCCGTCTTATGTGTGCGGGTAATTGTTGTATTTAGAGCTCGAGGGGTGTCGGAGAGTCCGCGTTTCCGTATCTCGATTCCAATGTGTTATTCAATCCGGAATAAACATCTCGGTTATTAGCATTTTAGCGATTATTATCGACAAAATGGGTGATCTGAGTTGTTGAGATGGTATAAGCGTGATATATGTTCTTGGTGTAGCGTTGGCTGCAGAGTGATCTTGTTCTTGGTAGGAGTGTTCCGTCGAAGAATTATGGAGTTGTAACTATCAAGTTTGCTGCGAGTGAATTTCTATGATATGGAAAGTTCTGGCTCTTACAGAGATTGACGAAGGATTGTTACTTCAGTTGCATTAGTTACTCAATTTTCAACACACGAGATATGTGTTCATCCAGCAGAAGTAAACATATATGCGTCATATGTTATGTGGAGCTCTTCCTATGAATGATTATTCAGTACTGTCACATCTCCGTCAGTTCCACCGACGTTACTTATCCTTAGAAGTGATTGAGCCAATTAATATATTTGTAGTGAATATGCATAATTTGTTTTAAAAACACTTCATCCATGTAATATTTGAATTTGAAAACTGAATAATGAATTACGCTGAGTTTGTAGCAATATGAACACAAATCTATTTCATACCTTTAGAAACATACAACAAATCACAGATCAATAGTCAGGATATCACTGCAATATAATTGTGTAAACTAGCGTCTAGCCCCTGAGAAGCTCCTCGCCTTATCTCAGTGTATTCTACACTGTTTATCAACTTTCTTTGCTAGTTTATTAGTCTTTTTTAGTTCATCATTAGTCGTTTTCGTTGATTTTTTCTTTATAGCTGGTTTTAAAAATACAGTTGTCAGAATCATTCCTTTTTCATCTTGCTTTGGTTTGGTAGTCTGTCGATCCTTTTGGACCTTCTTTTTGATGGAAAATGAACAATTTCTTCTTTGTGGAGTAATATTTTTATTCGCTGGAATCACTTTAGTTTTGTAAACTTCCTTCATTAGAATATTATTGTTCTCAATCACAGTAACCGTTCTTAAACATCGTTTCACAGCTCTCAAAATCTCAATTTTGCTTTTGTCAGTCTTGACAATAGCACTAGCACCGGCACCAGACATAATTAAAACAATTATTAATTATAATTAAAGTGGTAATATTATTACACAACAGTAATTTAGCCAATATACCCGGCATAAATGAGAAAAAATCAAAACATAAATTCAAAACAGAAGGAAAATCAACTGATAAGGCGAGGAGCTTCTCAGGGGCTAAACGCTAGTGAAATCTTACTCAGAGTATCAACGGTCGTCCGTTGGCCAAGTGCTTTCCAGCGACCGTAGCGCCCTCACTACTGCTACTTATTATCAATGGAAAACTTGAAAAATCATGAATACATTGATAAAGGTTCAGTTATCGTTTCGTTTGCTATTTCTCAGTCGTCATGCCTCTTTATTACAAGTAGTGAAAATTACATGTGTTTTGCGGCAACTTTACGCAAATGGATTTGAAGCGAAGTTTTCAAAAGAGCTTTCTTGGAATAACCAGTCTCGCGTTTAGTTTTTGATTTGTTAATTATCTACAGTTAGTGGTCTGCCTGTCTTTATAGGCAAATTTTTGCTAAATGAGTTTGAAGTGAAGTTGTTGAAGAAAGACATTTAGGGTATTAGCTCCTTCCACTATTCATCTTTAAAGCAGTATTAATGTTAATGAGGTCCTTTCGGTGGAATATTTCAGTGAACCTGATCGAAAGTGAAAGACGTTGAAGGAAGGTATCATTGCAGTGATTATTCTCTATGTTATCTCCTGCTCCTTGGGGCTGGCTTTACCGATCCTCGTTCTTAGTATCTTTGCAATTCGAGATATCGAGAATGGAAATAATTTCACACCTCGAATATCAATTGCAGCTCATCGATCAACCATAGTAAATGATTTCAAATTCATCAACAGCTAATTTGTATGGAAGTTCATCTCATACTGGCTTTCTCTTTCCCTGCAAAGTATAATACACGTGTTTAGTATTAGCTAAGCTATTACTTGCTCATCGTCATTAAAACGTTGTTCGATCATGTATGCTGGTTGATTTGAAATACGCCGAATATTAAAGCGCATTGTGGCAGTAGAACATAGCGCGAGGATAAAAATTACGCTCATTTGCGTCGACTCGTATTGTTAACATAACAATAACAAATATAATGTAGGATTACTGTCAACATACCGTTAAGTCGGTATACACGTAGAGAGTTGTATATGTAGGTAAAGTAATAGCTGAAAATGTCTTCTCCGCCCTTGATACTCAATGTGTTCTAATGATAACTAATACGACTCCATTTATTTCCGATGACAGAAGCGCGGCGCGGCTCGATAACTAGTAACGTACGCCGTATCTGTTCGCATCAACTCGTGTGCTTCGGACAGGCAATACGTTGTGGATCTGCTGAGACACACCGTGTACGTGGGCCAGGTACAAAGGCGTATGGTAACTTAACACGCTAATGAATGCCATCCATCGATTTCACGTTATTTGTTTTCTCTCGCGCCTTTTTCTAAATCTCTTAACCTTGATCTGGTATAACGTTTCGCAGCTCGGGATGGCGTACGTGGCGTCTCAGGTGGTGCGAATGATGGTACAATGAACTCGACGTGGTGCGAAACAGTATACTAGGTAAAGGAGCCAATGAGAATTTTGTCAAATTAAATAGGGATTTATTGCGGCATCGTGTATCCGAATACGCTCATAGCGCGTCCCGTGGAGTTAATTTATTATTAAAGCTCGCCGTATGTAACGTCTACTGATTCGAAGTCGAGATTACGTTTAATTGAAAGGTCAATTAAAAAGAATAGAGTACGGTTGACTTGGTTCTTGGCTATTATGTTCTTATAACGCATTAAGAGTCGACTCGACGCGGCATGTCTTCTGCAGTAGCCGGCCCTTATGCGTTCTAATAGGTTCCGGATATGCGTAATTGTTTTACTAAACTGTGTTCGTGTTACGGCGCGTCGATACCGTAGGTTGTGCGCTCGGCGACCATGCAGACGAGCTTTGACCTTTAATTAAGATATCGGATTCGTGACGAAATTATTAATTTTTGTCGCTACGTCCACAATTATGACGTAGAGATGGGGTATTGATAAATGGCAAAATGTACGAGCGAATACGCCCAAAGGAACAAGATCAAGGTGCATATAGCATAGAGGTATTATCGTAATGGCGAAAAGATTGCACCAATGGTATATCTAAATCAACAGTCGGAAAATAAAACGTCTAGTAACATCTTTAACAATCCTTTTCTTATTCTAAACACGTTGGTAATACAAAGGAAACAAATGGAACCGGCATGAAGTTGGCGATTGTTATCTGTTATGGTCTATAATGGACACTATATCTGCGCGATGCTCTCTCTTAAAGGTTTGCGCGACGGGTACCGTAGATACTAGGCTTCATGTATATATAGATACAGAGAGAAACTATCCGCGCTGTTATCCTACGGGCAGTGGCGGCGCGGAAGATTAACAAGCACCCACGGAATACATGTACACGCATAAATAGGTAAGAAACAACACAAAACAACTTTATATACCTAATAAATAACTGCGCGCAGACAATTGAAAAAAAAGAGGAGAAAAAAAAACGTAAAAAATACTTCTACTTTGCGTAGCCACGTAACACAACCATCTCGTCGTATAATACGCTAAACGCAAAGACAACGGGGTACGCGAAGGTGGAAAAAATGTGAACTAGAAACGAGTCCTCCGCGAATAAGCCATGAAATATTCATATACGCAGCGCACAAAGAGCAAAAAATACCTTAAAAAAAAACAAATGTCGATTTCAAACGCGGAAAACAATTTTTCGGCGAATCACTCAGCCCAGCTTCGGGGTGGTACAGCATCAACGCTCTATGTGGCGAAGATCATAGAAACCCGAGCATATTCTCGAATCAGCCGCATCTTTGCTGGAGCCGGTATACGCGATTCATAACTTCTTTACGTCTTAATTAACGCTTTATTTCTTAATTTCGCCATACAAACTAAACAATGCATCCCACATGGACGCGATGGCGCTGCTGAAAATACTTTCGTTCGGTTACGCCGGAAAATAATGATCGAGTATTGCCTGCCATGAAACAATAAAACCCGATGAATGTTCTAAATCTTAATTCCTTTTTGGTTGCTGTTCCATTATAAGACGCGTATTTACTACCTGCCGATTACAGAATGCGAACTAATAATCTAACATGATGCCGCAAGATTTCCTTCCAAGGGGTTTTAACGTGTATTGCAGCGAAGGTGGTATTTTTTCCTTCGTCATTATGCCCTACATACCAAGGAGGATATCCTTTCGGAAGTGGAGTATTTCTAAGGCTTCTTGTACCGTTGCTCGAAATGCAAGTCGAGTTTGATGTTGGTTGAGTGTTGTTTTGGGTTGGGAATCGGGTGCAAGATTTGGGTATCTTGATGGCAGTTGGTATCTTATAACAAAGAGTTACAGAAATTCACGTAGTCGTCCAGAAGCGGCAATTTGAATATCTTTGAAAAATTCCAAAAGATCAACGACGTTGTCGCTTGTATTCGTTTAAGTGACAGGAGTTTTTCGACTACAATAAAAGAATTTTGATGGATTGAAGGAGAGAAATGTTATTTTATCTCAAAACTGTTTAATTTTTATAATTTTTGACATTTTCATGTCTTGGCTGTGGCACGCGGAATCGAAAATCGTCATGAAAAAACGTCACGCGGTTGTCACGGCGACGTGTCATGCTCATGAGTGATTCATAATATATTCATGTTATCATAACAATTTGTACATGACACGTCATCGTTATGGTGACATATCATGATCATGAGTAATGCACTAAACAATAACAAGTCATTATCATGGTAACGTATTATAGTTATGATTGACCTGTGATGTGTAATGACCTGTTATGACGAACGTCATTGGAATGGTCAAGTGTCATGGTTGTGAGTGACATATGATCATGTCTTAGTAATATGTCGGATGACGAGTCATGATATATCACGATGTTGTCATGGTAATAGGCGTGCTAATGATATGTGATGACAAGCTAGGTGATTATTTTTTTCCTCTCAAAATGTGTTATCGAAAAATATAATTTTTCCATGTCACCATACCATGTCATAGATGACAATTCATTGTCATTATGACGTGTCATGGTCAGGAGTGACATGAGATCATGTCATGGTAGCATGTCAGTTGACACGATATGATAACAAGTCATTATTATGAAGTCGTGTCATGATTACGAGTGATGTGTGACATCAAATGACATCTTCTGATGAACTTCATTATCGCAAAGTGACATGAAAACGTCACACTGTGGCGCGGACTTGTACGGAAGCTGATTTTTTGAATTTTTTAAATGAATTTGCTCTTACAAATGGTTGTAAAATCGTTAAACGCAGGCGATTGATGAGGATTATCATACCCTCTCCGGCCTTCTTGCCTCCCCACCTATAAAAATTCACTCCACTCTACTGATTTTCGATTAAGCTGTAATAGACGAATGATAATGCTATTGCTGTCACACGTGCTTTGACGCCATATCGTCGCTGCAAGTTTCAAATTCGATGACGTCATTAACTAGACAATAGATCCATGACGTCATCCCTTGTATTTATACAACTCTTATTTGAGTTAGCTGGACGAGGAAAAAAGTTGACGAAAATGTAAGGGATCCTTTAAAAAGAAGATAAAACCTATGATGCGAATTCGAATAATTTAATTTCATCGTTTATTTTCATTTATAGTACACTTGGTCCAGTACTGATGCCTCCATTTTTTTTTCAAAAATGATATTCAGGTTTTCAATATTGAAAAAGTAAAAGGTATAATTTTTACACTTCATCACAAAAATATATTATTTATAATTTTCGTTAGTTTTTTTCATGTATAATTTGCTATAAAATCATGTTTTCTTCAAAAAAATCGTTCCAAGAGATTTTATGACTCAAATCCCCCCCCCCCCCCGATCATTTGACACTGATTAGGTCACATCAGTGCTCAACGATCAATTCACTAATTGTGCGCATATTTTTTTAATTTTTCAGAAAAATTGAAAATTTTTGAGACCATACTAGTGACTCTTTGCGAAAACGATGATTATTCATGAAAAAATGAATTTTTGACTTCAATTATTCATTTCGATATTTCGATTTCGAAAATTCAATTTTGACACTTTTGATTTCAATGTCTTGATTTCGTTGGAGAAAATTGCCTACGTTATTAAATTATTTGAAAATTTTCGGGCACTTCTTGAGAAGCCAGTCCCTCATCAAAGCCCCCCCTACCCTTCTACCACTCCTCTTGACAGTTTTAGTACTAAACCACTAATATTAACACGAAACGTATATTTTGATAATTCACCCTTCGATATTAAATCAGATGAAACGCAAAAAGAACCATTTCGATATTTATGTCGAAAGTAATTACTATAGAAAGTTATTCAACAAGCATTTCGCAACGTCGATGGTCGAAGATTCGATTAAAAAGATTTGTTTTCAACTTCGGGACGATGATGGTTGGAAAATTAGCTCGTTAAAGAAGCACCGTTTTGGCCATTTCTTGATCCAATAATCACCACCATTTTGACAACACGAACAACTCGTGCGTCCATTCTCTTTCGCCGGGTAATTTGAATTACACAGAGGTAGCGTGTTAATTATCGGTATGTCGAAAAAGAAAGAACGCCGGGGAAAAGGTGAAAAGAGAGGAACCAGAAGACGCCTCGGTTGTGTTCAATAACCCGGCGGTTACTTTGGTAGAGAATTGAGAAATGGAAACCTACGAATGAGAAATAACCCGCCACTCGTCCACGCTGCCATAATGGTTAATGAGAGATCAATAAAAGCATGCCACGAGGTGAAGAATAACAGCTATACGCCACGAAACCAGATTATAATTATTGTAATTTTGCGCGCCGCTATTGAGAGAGAAAAAATTAGAAGAATCGGTATAGAAAAAGAAACCTCTATGAGATCGAAAACCAGCAGATAAGTATTTGACATAATCTGATTGGTTTGTTTCAGTTAATAATTTGATGAAGGCTTAGAAGACTTTATAATGTGTGACGTCAACATTCCCCCTCTACAGCTTGGGTGGTCCGTTGTGATAGACACAACATTACAATTCCCTTTTCAGTTTACTTTAGCCGGTTTCGTACGATAGAACGTATCGTGGTACTTGCCGATACCTAGTTTTGTGTATGTTTCTGTGGTTGGTTTTATGCGGAAATTCATGTAATTGCGTGCATCGGTGTGTTTTCGTTTTGTAATTTTCGGTAAACGTTGATTGTGTTAAAAGGTCGATGTATTGGTTAAGACCAGTTCGACGTTTGTGTCCGGTGTGTCGTGTGGTTTTACGTTATTCGAAAAGTGATTACTAAGCGATGGTGACACGTTGGATTTAAAGCAGGTATCTCGTTTAAAAGCTCATACACGTTTACGAGCATGTTGAAAGTATAACGACGTCAATAAACCTTTTCACGTCGTCACGTGCAGAAAGACGGACGTTTATGGCATTTGAAACGCTTACCGAACGGTCATCGCGTCCAAGGCGGCGCGTTTATGTGCGAGTTACTAGAATGCAGCGTCTAATTCGGCGATTAATCATTTTTTTTCGTTCTTTTAAGCCTTGCGCGTACACGGAATAGACGTTAACGCGTACGAGGTAATTAAAAATAGAGAAATCATCTGGAAGGTATCGTTATATCGATGGTTATTTATAGCCATGTTGCCTTCTGTTAGCGCGAGCTCGTGTAACCGCGGTGTCTCGATTAAACCAGGAATTTCGACCTTAGAGCCAATGTTGTAATTCACACGTGGTTTGTATCGGGCCCCCGAAAGCATCGTGGTCGCGTAGAGTACCCGAATGGGTCAAAAATCGAGTTAATTTTGTCAAAACCAAGTGCGAAGTTACGAAGAATGGTATTTTTGTGAATTTATCTCGCGAAAGTGAAAAATTAAAGATACTTGATGAGTTCGCTAAACGGACACAGCCAACTGTCACCGGGCGCATTAGCGGATTCATTAATCAACTAGATTCACGCGATGTTTTGTTTGTAGAAATTACAAAGAGTCGAGAACTATTAGAAGGCGTCGATACGTTTCGACATTAAGGCGAAATTCGTCTTACACGAGTTGATGTATTTTGGCAGAAGCGCAAAACCCGATGTACGTAATTTTACGTCAAATTGCATCGTATACAAGAGAAGGACGAAGGGGTGGTGTGTAGTGGGTTGTGTGTATTTTTTTATTATAATTACATTCGCAGCGGCCAACAGAAGGGATGAGGTATTTTAATTGAAACGCGTACTTTTTACGTTTTTTGTAACATACACGAGTATTTTTTCCCTCCTACTTTGTACGCTCTCGTAAAATTTTCATGGTTGGTTTTACAGTCGTTAATTTTATAACGCGCTTGCCCAATTTTCTCGCCTTAATTATGTTTAATTAAATCGCATTCTGGTGCTAGTTCTGTTTGAAAATCACACGAAACGAATGGCTGACCTAGTTGGAAATTGACAAGTGTGGGCGAGGTGATATATTCGGCGATTTTTAACCAAATATGATTTCTCAGTGAACTCGAGACTGTTGGGAAAGTGTTGGAAACTGCGAAATTCCATATCACGAGGCGAATATCGTGAAAATCTCGTTAGCGTCGTCTCCGTAGTCACGCAATATGGTTAATTTATGCGAGTCGTGGAATTGGTAAAAGCGCTGAAATTCTACGTGGAAAATCACGAGTAACGGAGTGAACACGTTTTTTAGGAAATGGATGCGAGAGGAAGAGATGTCGGGTTTTGTAACTCGCGTGCAATTTTCTGATATATCGATATGAATATTTCAATTATACCGAAAGTCGAGAAGGAGAGGAGAAGAGAAATTTATTCGGTGAATTAATGTATCGAATTCGTCCAAGAACTAAAATATTAAATCTAGGTTCGATGTTGCCTCTCATTTTTTACATGTTTTTTCATTTAATTATCATCAAATCTTGCGTTGAAAGTTTTTCATTTGTGCAATTGTAAGTATTATGAATAAGTAAAATTACCGCAAAATTTGAAAAGCTACAAAAAAATTGTGATTACAAAAAATGTTATAATTTTATTCCTCGTAAATCCCGTTTCAACATTTATTTGAAAAAATTTACCAACAAAACGAAAAAACGTCAAATATAGCGCATAAGTTTCAATTTTTAATGCTGAAATTGCAACGTTGCCACATTTATTATTTCAATTTATTATAACAGGGTATCTAACATTTAGTGAAGGTAATAAAAGTAGTAAAAAAGTAGTAATTTTAAAAATGAATTATAAAAATAGTGAAAAAAAATGAATTTTGTCGAAAAGTAGTCCCCAAAACACGAAATATTTTTGAAAATATAACGCTGTTCACCGTTTTTTCCAAAATTATTCCGTTTAGTGGTTCCGTTCCGGAAACGGTTTGCAAGTCATTCCGTTTAGCAGTTCCGTTTTAGTTATGGTTTTCAAATCATTCCGCTTAGAAGTTCCGTTCCGGCGATATTCGTTTAGCGATATTGTTTCGTTACGTTAACCGGTTTTAATTTTTTAGGATTTTTAGCAAAATAAATAAAATTAGAAATATGACCGCAGAAGGTCAGAAAAATGTTTAAAAAACGGAACGGAAAAAGTATTTCAATCGTTCCGTTTAGTGATTTCGTTCCGATATTAGTTTTCACGTTTCTTCCATTAAGCGGTTCTGTTCCGGTACCAGATTTTAATCTGTTACATTTAGCGGTTCCGTTCCGGTAATGGTTCGCTAGTCAATTCGTTTAGCGCTTCTGTTACGGTATCGAGTTTTATTTTATTCCGTTGAGCGGTTCCGTTCCGGTACCAGTTTTTAATTTATTCCGTTTTACAGTTCCATTCTGGTAATGGTTCGCAAGTAATTCCGTTTAGCGTTTCTGTTACGGTATCGGTTTCACAGCCATGAATGGCTGACAATTTTTTATGAATTGGCAACACTGTCGGAATATGTGACGGCATTTTTATATATTTTTTAATAAGCAGGGATGTGCTATTTCCACCTCACTTCGATGACATGTTCGCGAACGATTCCTCAAAACGATTCACCAGTTTGCTTGCACTGTGCAGTTGCACTTGGAAGTTTGTTTGGAATTATTATTACTTTTTTTTAGAGGTCGTTTATTTTTTTTTAATAAAAATTAGAAATCAAACATAGAAAAATGAAATACAACAATTGTCATTTTCGCATTAAAAAAATTCAAAAAAAGAAAAACGATTAGTCTGGAATGACAATCTTATATTAGAAAGATTTTCTAAAAAATAAAGCAAGGAACATCAATAACATCTCAAAAATAAAAAACAAAAACGCACACACATTAAACTTTCCAGCTTTGTCCTGTCTTTTTTTTTTCTAGGGAAATCTGAAACATTCCTTGGTATCAACGTTACATTGCTCTCAAATTCTACCTCAACAAAAAAGTTTAAAAAATTATTAACTTCTTCTATTTTCGTGTGAATATTCTCTAAATTATTTATCGAAGATGATGATGATATAAGGAAAGTGGTATCATATAGACGTTTGGCTTGCTGCTGTACTTTTTTCAATATACGTACATGTTCAGTAGTTTTGACTTTTTTTTTCACATTTTGATTCGGTCCTAAAACGCATTCTTTTTGAGTGATGTTATGAATTACAAATGGCATTTTAAAATAAGGTACGTTCTTTGCATGCCACAAAATTCTGGCTTTGGTCTTTTCATTTTTACGACCTTAAAAGACATTAATAAAATGATCAATTAATATTAAGAATTTTGATGTAAAAATTCCAAATAAATCAACTTACGGTTTTTGTACGATCTTCTAACAGCAAAATCATACTCAGAGGATTTAAATTTTCGCAGAAAAGGGATTAATTTTTCATTATTACTAAATTATAATTGTTTTCATTTTGTGTAATTTTTTCACAAAACTCTGAAAACTCCATTTCGACCATTATTCTCATTCGCTGATAACTCGCGGAATTTGATACTATAAGCTGGTGAATCGTTTTAGGGAATCGTTCGCGAACATGCCATCGAAGTGAGGTGGAAACAGCACATCCCTAATGAGCACGTTATGCGTTTATTTTTTTGTAATTTTGATTTGATTTCCTTTAAAATTCAATCTCGTTGACGGAGGAAGCAAGGAGAACGTCGTTGAGAGATTTTTGAAAATTTGGTAAAAATAACGAAGAAGTAATGATTTAAAAAAATATGTGTTAGATACTTGTATCAAGTCGAACCACGTCAACGCTCGGTTTTTAAGAATTACGACAGCATAGCCAATCGCGTTTCAGCACACTACCGCTCCTAGTTGAGCGAACGATCCCTAGTAAAAATAATTTTTCCATATCATCTGCCAATTCGCGATCCATTTATCGTTTATTTGAATTTAAATTGCTCGTGTATCTAGTTGTTAAATACATGTGAAACCACGCAATCACTCCTAAAAAGTGGAAATTCTGTTAAGTTTCATTGGGCCCAATAAGCAATCCTGCAAAATGGCGGTATCTTATATATCGATGACTCTAACGAGAGGCGGCACCTTTGCGATATTATTTTCCTGAAAATACTCTGAAAATATTTCGCTATCCGAAAATATGGCAATTCGAAGAAATGCGTATTTTTCTTGAAAACTTAAAAATATATATCGCGGTGGTGACATCCACGGCGCGAGGAGTCTTTATAGCGAAGCGCAGATGTACGAAGAAATTCCCCGTAGTTCTATTCTTTAAATGGTCCGGTTTAAGGTACAGCTGTGTAATGGTATTTGTTACGTCGATGGACGACGGTAGAACCTTTTTGGCAGTTGTAGGCGATGCGCTGGTAATTGGGGTGAGGAAATTGGCCGATGTGAGGAAAATTTCAAGGGAAATTACAAGTTGTTGGAAATGTTGTTCGATTTGCGATGAAATAGTTAGATAAATGTGAGACGCGAATGGAATATGTTATTATGAGTAAATGTGCGTATGTGATGTACATGTGTATTGAGTATGTTGAATGTACGAATATGGAGAGATACGGTATTAGGAGAAAATTCTGTATGTGGTGTTCTCCTGTCTAAGTACAGGACGGTGATCGTTTAAGTGTAACGTTAAATATATTATTAAGCTTGTAATTACATAACAACGGTCACCTTTTCTAAGTGTAGAGTTAATTGGATAATTGGTAGTTAGCGCGTACGCGGAGTAATGAAGACATTAAAATTAGCTTTTTTTTTCGACGGAAGTACATACTATGTCCGAGCTGCTATCGTATTTCCAGCGTTATGTTTTTAAGCGAATTTTCTCCTAACGGGTTAATTATCGTGTTCGACGGGTATAAAAAATTCACCGGAGAACGTCATATGGTAACTGGATTGTATTAATGAAGTCATTAGACGAGATGGGTTTCGTTTGTGTGTTTTTGTCCGTCTCCGCGTCTTCGGCTCTTCGTGTTTCTCGGGGCGTACCTGATAAATAATCGATGTGGTATACGATATATGTGTAGGTTAGAATGCAGAAAGAGACAACAGAGAAAGAAGATATCGGTTTTCAGCATCTTCGTATATACGGCGCGTTATTTAGCGAAGGTCATCGTTCGTCTAGTTGCGTGCGAGACGGGTCTGCGTCCCCTCCCCCACTGCACAGTACCTATACACAGACTGGTGTGAATATTCCAATTAACGAGGAGTAAATAAAGCGTTTGAAATAGTCTGTTCGGATGCGAGAAGAACGTGTTTATTGCTGGATATTTGCGCGAACAGCGAGCGTACTTTGGTCCAGCAGAACCGGATAGTTGGAGCGTTGTCACGCTTTTAGAAATGCCATTGCCACATGCGCTCGCTACCTACGTCTTTATACGGTGCGCATTTGGAAGTTCTAAAGCTCGTCGCGAACCCGGACTCACGACGTTGGGTAATTATCGATTCGCGTCTGTTCCGAACTTGATGGCGGTTCGTAATTCGATATTTTATCCTGGTAAGATTACGATTTAGTGATTCCTCGAGCGGAATACCTGTCTTCGTGGATGGTCACCGATGGTGGAAGTAATTCGCCGAAAATTCCATGTCCGGCGATGTCGCTTCCTGCATGCGTCCTATTCTCTTTGTCCGCAAACAACGCGTAGATCTTGGAATACACGCTATATTGTCATCTAGTTCTCGAAGATGTTATCGTATAGTGGTATCCGATACGTAATGTCTCGTTTAACCGAGAGCGCATTTTCAACGTGTATACGATTCTATAAAACCCACATCGGAAAGGGGAATTGAGCGGAGAAAAAAATACAACATCTTCTTTTGACCATCGGTATGCATAAACTCGCGCACGTTTTTTTACTCGGATTGTAAACGATAAAGAGAAGGTAAAAAAACGTGTAAAACCAGTTATACGCGATCAAATTTGAGGCGGCATCGTGAATTTTTTTTTTTCATTCGTGGCTTCTATGTTGGAAAAATTACGTCTTTTTTAGCTTTTCATTTAGGTAATAAGTAAATTTAATTAGAAGCGATTAAATCGTATTCAACGAAGAACCGGCGCGTTTTTCGAAGAAGCCGCGAAAGCGAAGCGACGACGCGTACGTGTTGTTTTGACCACTACACACACCTCGGTACCTCCGAAGGCTACTCGAATGGAGCGTAAAATAGTTATTTTATAGCGAGTATAGAAGCCTTCATCGGACGTTTAAAATGAGATTTAAGCTTGGCTTCAAGACGTACGCGATGCTGTTAAGTTTTTTATTGCAGTCCATTTGTCGGCTCCGAGACCTATCACAAACGAAAAGTAGAAAAAAATAGAAAATACCTACGAGAGTAGTCGAAGGCGAAGTCTTACTTTTCCATTTTTATCTCGAGTAATGTAATCAACGTGTTCGGCAATGACAGATGGCTCGGGATAGGTTTTTTCTGCGCGTAGTCTAGCCTTCTTGATGTCTGTTTTGCTCGAGTCTACGAAACAGTGTTTCCTAAAGGCCGAAAATACGCTCGGAACGTAATTACGTCCACGGACATAGAAAAGTCACCTGTCGCGTAGAATACGCGCGACCATCGATTTATATCTGATACTTCGATGATATATCGATAAAGGTTCCGAGAGGCTTTCGTTGCCTGAATTGTCTCCTCGTCGAACCCCAGTGAGCTCGGCAGTCAAACTTCTCTTGTTTTGTCTGCCCTTTCGTAGAATCCTCCATAACTGATGATGTTGTAAATCAATCAGATTCTGGTGGCTTTTGTGGTGTGGAATTTGCAGTAGGTTCGTTGAAAGGTTTTTTCCCCGAATGTCTCACCATAGGATCATCGAAGCGATGTTAATTTATGTTTGGGAGTATTACGTATAAGATGAGATTATCATAGTTGGTATTATTTGCTCGATGATGATTGCCTTCCGAAGGCATTGAAACATTATCGAAGTCCTGGCAAGGATTTATTCGTTGTTGAGAAGTCCTTAGTTGGCTTAATTTAGCTATTATTCGTGTAACTGAAATTTACCTCATTCTGTGGCGCATTTAATAAAATTTGCGTGTATGAGGAGAACTGATGTAGGGTAGAATGGATTCAATCAACTTAAATTTATTTGATAGACTCATTGACTTAACCAGGATTAATTTGAATCGACGTATAATTCACTTGAATTGATTCCAATCTAATTATGCAATCCAAATCGATGCAAAAGGGTACGAAATTTCACTCGTGTAAATTTTCCTACTCACCACCGAAGCCCAAGCTAACTTCACGTACATGTAGCACGTTATCAATTCTGGTTAATGCTCGTCAATGACAATAACATCGGGATCTTCTGTTGTTCTGTGTAATTTCAGAAAATCGAAATAGGTACAAAATTTCTCACGATTGATTTTTAAACTGTAGATGAATTGATTAAATCGATCAAATATTTTTAATTTGATTTTTTTCCAACCCCCCCCCCATTCAATTTTAACCCTTGTAAGTCATACGTGTATTTGTACGCGAGAGTCATGCTTAGTGAAGTTCACTAATACCTCATTTTATTGGGGAAAAACAATTGTTACAACCTCTGGTTGCAATTATTTTGCTTCTAATCATACAAGCACTCATTTCTACTGAAAATAACGTTCAATTAATATATTGCATAGCTTTGGTTGTAAGGGGCAGTTCAAAATATTGTAATCAAATCTAATATTTTTTATTTATTTTTTCCAAATTCGAACATGTCTAGCTCCTTTAATTATTGAGATAGGGAAATAGTGCATACTACATTTTTGGTCGCATTTCTTCCCTCCCCCTCCCCCTCCAAAAGGATTCACCTCTTTATTAGATCATATAAACAAATTTTTT
>QBDW01006439.1:0-30299 GCA_003261595.1 Maconellicoccus hirsutus | reverse complement strand
AAGAATAAACAAAACGAAACGGATATCAGACTACGATGACAACACTAAGCGATATCCGAAGATTTCCGAGCATTTCCGAATATTTATCACTTGAAAAAAACTAGTGGACTTTAACGCCTTGTGCGACCACAACGTTAATAGTTTCATCAAATACCACCAGATGTCAGACACTTTGCTTGACAGTCTCAGAATTTATAAAAATAGTGGCGCTCATGGTATCATTCTGATGAACTAAAACTAGAGTATTTCTTGGTCGTTTGTCTATAAATATGAGATAACCGGCCGTGGTGTCTATTATAGTATGATCATAGATTAACCTATACAAAGATAGCCCACTGGTACGACAAAACGGTTGCGCGTAAAATACTGAATAACCGCTATGACGATAGATAGCGTTATGTGAAATTGCAGGCTTAATATGAGTACCGTTGTAAACACCGCTCCCCTGTTTTTAATTTCTTGATATTTGTGTAACGTGTTACACACAACAACATGCACACATGCGTAAACTACAAGATATCAGGTGGGGAAAGATGAAACGTAGGTGCGCTATCTATGAACGAGCTCCATTTTTAGCTCTTTCCAGCTCCCTAAGCGCAACACTATTTTGTATATAGTGGGCTATCTTTGTATAGGTTAATCTATGGTATGATCCTATTTTTTTGTGTATGATACAGCTTCTAATCAATTTAAATTTAGGAATTTTTAATTTTTGAAGTCCATAATTTCAATTAAGGGATTGAATTGAGGTAATTTCTAGAACTAACTTGAGATTTGTTGTGGTACGTATACAAAAGCGTATATACTGTATGTCAGGGTACGTATAAATTTAATTGAACTGCATGTTAATCCTTCGTCGACAGTGTTCGTGAACGTATTCACAATTTTTTTCATCAAGTGACAAGTTTCATAGTTCAGACAATGGGTGAAATTGCACGTTCAGAAATCAAGATTGAGAATAATAAGACAGATTTCAAATTAATTGGTTAATATTTGAACGAAGTAAACATGAAGAAGAATAAAATTAACAAGAAAGCTTGCACAACGTGCGGATTGGAGGTAATTTATTTTGTGTTTTTGTCGCACTAATTAAAATTTATGTAATTGCCGCACTAGTAGTAATTTTACGCGGGTGTGGAGTAGGTTAGATGATTAATAAGTGATAATAATATTTTTCTTGTTTTCTATGTTCTTTTTTCAATTAGGCCGCAGTGGCTCGAAAAGTCTGTTCTGGTTGTAGTACTCCATTTTACACGAAAAGACCTACTTATTTCTATGAAAGTAAAGACACTGAAGGAGGCGACAAATCTTCGGCTTCATTAACTAGTACAGCTTCCACATCTGGTTTTACCAACAGTTCCAACGCTAACGAAGATGGCAGTCGGAGACGTACTGAAAGAGTGAAACGGGAGAAACCTCATTTCTACGATGCTTCCGAGTTTCAAAATAAAAATAAAAAGGTATCCGCGTATTGGCTTGATTGATTATTCAGGATGCGGTCATCTAACCTGCATATTAATTTGAGTTATAGAAGAAAAACGACAAAAATAACGCCAAAGTTTTGACTGCAAAACAAAATAAAACTTTGGCGGCCCAACTCAATAAAAAAGAGAAGAAACGCCTGAGAGAGTTGAAGCTTCGCGAGTCTTTAGCCGAAGCTGAAGACGAACGTATTTATGAGAGTATAATGACGCCTGATAAAGCTCACCAATTGTCAATTATTTTGGAGGAGCTCAATAACAAAATGGTAATATCTGCTTGGAAGCCTTGAAAGATATCGTCGAACATGTAAGTGTAGGTTAGGTACAAGTAGACAGGTACTATTTATTCGGTGAAAACAAAGAACGAGATGAATGAGTGCATGTCTTGCATGTTGTACGATAAGATACAAATTTCCTATGTGTGTTTTTTATAAAAAAGTATTCAATTTTTGCTTTCGACCTAATATTTATGTTTCTTTTTTAAATCCATATTTTTTACTTTATTATTATTAGTTACTATACAAGCTGATATTTTTTGTGATGTAAGGGTAATTTAAAGACGTTTTGCTTATGTACATTTTCGTGATGTTGTGAGTCTCAAGTACAGCTACAATAATTATACAATTATTGTTTTTTGATTGAAGAAAATGCATAATATAACTTGACAGTTGATACGATTGTATTTAAACGACAAAAGACTTACGATGCGGTTACTATAGTAATAATAATACTTGATGATGACGATGATGATGGTAATAAAAATAATAATGATAACCAAAATTTTATTTCTATTCTTACAAATTTTCGTTTCAAACCCTAAAATTAAATGAATAGTTCAACAATTGTTTAAGTAATACGTAAATTACGCGAATAAGAAATAATGTAAAATAAATAACTTTTCGAAACACCAGTAGTTCTGCTGATATGTAGTCAAGTTTTTTTTTTTTTTGCATTGAATGCGATACAATTTTTTGGTAACTTGCGTTACATTATCATACCCAACACCTATAATAATTACCTATACATACATCATTGTTAGTTATCAAAGTTGAAGACTTGAATACTCAGATTTGCGTATAGATAGGCAGTCATTTGGATTGCTGATATCTGATAGTTATTACAAAGGGCATTACTTACAACGCTGCGTAATTACGTACATATGTAGATACTAAAATGATATTAATTGTTATCAATCAGCCCCCAGCCCGATAGAGCTGCACTGCACACTCGAGGAAAGCGTAGGAGTAAATGTACAAAATGACTCGAACATTTTTTATGCAATCACGAGAAAGAAGAATGAAAATTTTCTTAAATGTACGCAATAACAAAGCGTAACGAACCATCAATTATACCATTATACATATGTACATAAGTAGAAAGTGGAATAATTTCATTCGTATTTCTTTCCATCTCGTTATTCGACTTTTGGTGGTATAAACGGTAAAGTAATCCAAACTCCAGCTCCGATCGTGATGGTTATTCCCAGACCGGTGATTATAGCGCTATATGAATTTAAACTCATGTAAATAGCGCCACAGATTGGAGGACCAATTAACTGCAAGATTCCGTTAACAAATAACGACAGAGTGTACGAAGTGGCTAGTTTATCCTCACCTAACATTTCAACCATGGTAACTACGGTTATTCCTGTGTATGTGCCCGAGGATAATCCAAATATTGCACACGCGATGCATAATGTGGTATAAGTATTCACTAGTGGTAGCACTACTAAAGATATTCCAGAAATCATCAAACCCAATACGAAGTAATACTTTTTTTGTAAAGGTAAAATATCGGATATTGTTGATCCGCCTATTCTGCCAATTAAATCAAAAAACGCCACAATCGAAAGTAAATAGGACGAAACAGTCTTGTCGTATTTCAACGAAATAGCATAAGCTGGTAAGAATATGGTAAAATTAGTGTAACCTATTGCGGTGGTAGCGTTCGAAATCATTATAATGACAAATATTGGATTTCTCAATAGCTCCACGAAGTTTGACTGTTTTTCCTCTTCAGTTTCACTTTTTAACAAAATTACCGGTTTTTTAACGGATTCTGGAGACTTCAGTGTTAACTGAGAGATACTTTCCGGTAACCTTCCTAAAGTACCTTCACTAGAACCGGCAAATTTTACTGAAGAAATGGATAAATAACTAGAATTCCTACGTAATGAATTCTGACTTCCTCCCACGGACTGATTTAAATGTAATTTTTTAGGACTAAACAGAAGATTCGTATAGGCTACATTTTTTTCGGATACAGCAGAAACTAAATTAAGGGTTGCCTGTCGATCTTCCGTTTTGGCGATGCGGACATAGTGCTTTTTCTGAGCTAAATCCGTATCGGAAACTATCATTTTAGGTAATTCGGGTTTTTCGTGATATACTGAAATATCGCATGATACAGGAACCTCTTTCATGTGCCAAGAAACCGGATGATAGAATAACGCGCCAACCCATACGTTCATTGAAATCGCTCCCATAATCAAAACTGCGCCGCTGCAAATGCAATCATCGTTCATACTTTGTGCTACTACGAGTATAAACCCGAACTTTGTTATTTTAATCGTTCCGCTTATCAAAATACATGAGTAACGCGGTCATTGCTACGGAATAGTCACAGCAGTAAACCAATCAACAATCATCGTAAAATGTTTACTCACTTCACTCCATAGTTCTCAATTAAATATCTCAGCAAAGGTGGTAAAATCATCGAACCAAAAGCGCTGCCCGAGATTGCGATCCCATTTGCGAAACCTCGGTATTTTTGAAAATACGAAGTAACAATAAAAATGCCTGGAGGGAACGACAATCCGGCTCCAATCCCGAACAAACAACCGTAACTGAAAATCGCAATAGGTAGGTACCTATTACTTGAATTAAAACCCAACGTTGTGAATCAAACACTTAGCTACTTACTACCTAGTCGGTAGTCAGTAATCAATCACTAATTATACCGAATGACACTTACGTAATACATAAGTGCACCACCGACGATGCGAAATAACTAGATATCATTCCAATGGATGCAATTGTACCCCCAATCAGCGTAATAGTACGATAAGAATATTTGTTCGTTAAATAACCGGTCAGAGGTCCTTCAAAATACATACCCAAATGGTGAACACGTTTGCAATACCAAAACGGAATATAGATAATATTACATGTACGGTGCGTGATTAGGAGCATATTACCTAAAGAACAATATAAACAGTAGCACAACGCAGGTATCCATGAAGCAGCCGTCTCTGAAAATTCGAAACTTTCCAAAAATTCAACGAACAGAACGCCAAATGACTTAATTGTTCCAGGAATTAATACATTGATTAAAGTGCAACCTAACAGGACTAGCCAACCCCATCCGCCATCAGGAGGTACGAGTTCGTATTTCTCAAATCGATCATCTACAATCAAAATAGACTAATAATGCCTTTTCACTGAGCATGAACTTTCGTTTCATCACTCACTCCCGTCCATAACATTTCCACGTAATGATTTTTTACCGCTTATACCGCTACATCACGAAACAACGAAAATACGATTCAACCGCACGAACACACACGATACCCGTTCATGAAAACATAAAACAAATTCATTTCACTTCACTAAGAGTATAACGATTAGATGAAACAATTTTTCAATAATATTTTCGTTAGGCGATTGGCACTGTGCAATCAATCGATACACATACAGCGCAGACTCAAAAGACAACGTTCTTTCACGCACTCTTAAAAAAAAAAACCGAAACACACGGAAGTTGATATGAAACTCAATTATCTGTATAATTAAGAAACACTAAAAATTAAAACCAACGAAGAAACTACTTCATAATTATTTCACACAAATGCTAAACATAAAACATATCAAGTATGGAAAATGAAGGCGTGTAAGAAATCGTACGACGCTTACAATTATCTCTACACAAAAAGAAGTTATACGTTTTGACAGAAACTGAGCTACTTTCATTTTCCCGGTAATTTTTGAGAAGCTACTAATGCATTTTCATTCACGACCATTTGATATTCTTGAAATCGTTGAGATATTCGCTGACTCATTTTCAAGTACTTTTCCATGCAGTTAAGAGCGCAAGACTCCTGTAAAGGGTTAAATCACAAATTAATAGCGGTACAGAGAAAAAAACACGAACAAATATGTATTCTTTAATTGATTTAAAAAGAACTAGTTAATCTTGATAAAATACGATTCTTGCGTACTTCCTGTTTCTTCACTGCTCGTTGAGTAAAATCAAATGCACAAGCTTCAAAACAGATTTCTGATAACTTATTGTAAGATAATAAAAAGTCTTTGAACTGAAAATGAAAACGATACACATATATGTAATACATATAAATAGTTGAAAAAAAGTAAGTACGATAAAGTACAAGTGGAGCGGATTTAAAAATTTGGGGTGCCCAACTTACAGATTTGATTTGATCTTCCGAAATGGAACCGTCAAACTGAGTAGTCATTTCAAATAATTTCACCTGAAAAAACAATAATCTTTATAGATTTGGAAAGATTACGTTTTTTATGAAGTAATTTTCCCTATCTGATTCGTTTAACGAATAATACTATTACCAAGGATTCGTGGTATTTTCGAACAGGTCTAAAATGTTCCTTATATCCTTGATATTTTGTGATAGAGTATTTAATGGTTCAGCAACTTTACTCAGTTCTTCACATTTAGCCATTAATTGGTACATTAATTTAATGTTGTAATCGATAGCGTCGCAAGTTTTACATATACAGTTACGATACGTTTCTAAACAATCTAAGGTTAATGCCGATATGCTTCGTAGTATCCCTGTAAGATTTTCGGTCAAATCATCAACAGAAGCCGCGATTCTATTCGCTTCTACTTCCATTTCATTCAGTAATTCTAAATTTATGGGCGAATGACGAGATTTTGAACCACAAGCTGACGACACAGAAACGGACTCATTTCTTAATGAATCAGTTTCAAAAGAATCTGCATCTTGACGACCAAGAAAACTTGGAGATAAATTGGTCAAGTCATTTGTAACATCCCGCTGACAGTTATTTACATTTCCATCATCTGTAACGTTTTCTAATTTACTTTGAGATGTGGACGGTTGCTCACTACTCTCCATATCACTAATACTTCGCCAGTTCTCCACCACCTAAAAAATGGTATAAGCAACGTATCGGTATTCACGTTAACTGTATTCGTGTATTAATGTAAAATAATGCATAATACAACGGATAAATGAATCAGCTTAAGAAAATTACTTCAAGAATATTCGATCGAGAAGGACTACTTACATAGCGGCTGATATAACTTACCGTTTAGGAATAGTAAACATAGAGGTACCAACTGGCATCTACCGCTTAGTTCTTTCTCATCTATGGATAAGTACAAAAACGAAAAACCGCACAACCGCACCAGTCCGACGAGGCGACGAAGCCAGAAGCCACACTCACAAATTTTTTTACGCAATACGCACCAAGAAAATTATGAAATGAAGAAATGACTTATTCATAATAGATGTTATGGTTTGGTTTCGATACCGATAATTTGTCCTACCGATAAGATTATGTACCGTAAAGATGGCGTTTCAAATCCAATACCGATGTATTGTTTTCGTTTTTGACGAGCGGATCGAGCTCACTGAAGAGCCACCAATGGAAAACTGTGACCACGCCCCTTTATGTTTCACTGAAGTTGTACACTCAACAAAAATGGAAAAATAAACGAGTATTATTATTAATTTTAATAATTATTTTAATAAATTGACAAAAAAGAAGAACATCAAAAATATCGCGAGTGTAAGGTAATCAAGTTACGATATTGGACTTGGAGAATTGAGAATGTTTTTACGAGAATGTAAAACAATGAATTTGGTTCAGAAACGATAACGAAAAATAAACTTATTGATTAAGTAACTTTAAGAAAGAAATCAATTTCAAACGGTAATTAAGACTAGAAATCGTCAAAAAACATGGTCTGGACTGCTGTGAATTTGACAGTTCGAATTCACAGCAGTCCAGACCATGTTTTTTGACGATTTCTAGTCTTAATTACCGTTTGAAATTGATTTCTTTCTTAAAGTTACTTAATCAATAAGTTTATTTTTCGTTATCGTTTCTGAACCAAATTCATTGTTTTGTTTTACATTCTCGTAAAAATATTCTCAATTCTCCAAGTCCAATATCGTAACTTGATTACCTTACACTCGCGATATTTTTGATGTTCTTCTTTTTTGTCAATTTATTAAAATAATTATTAAAATTAATAATAGTACTCGTTTATTTTTCCATTTTTGTTGAGTGTACAACTTCAGTGAAACATAAAGGGGCGTGGTCACAGTTTTCCATTGGTGGCTCTTCAGTGACCTCGATCCGCTCGTAACGGAATCACATTCAAGGAAGAAAAATCCATTTCGGTTTCATTTTATTACCTTTATCTGTGATTTCTTTATTTTATTACTTTTTTTTTCATTTTCAGATTTCTTTTTTTATATCATTTTACTCTTTTGTCGGAGCAATTGTAAGATTTCAAACAATTTCGGATTTTTGATATAACTATCATATTATAGTGTCTATAGATATAACTCATTATGTTATTTCAACTTTACTGCAGATAAATAATTTCAATGAAATATGTTTAATATTTGCAAGTTTATTACTGAGTTGAATTATAAGTGTTTTTTTCGTTGTTTTTTTAGTGATAATCGTAAAAGGAAAATTTATTGAATTTTACGTATTACATGCTACTACTATTTCTGCGTTCTGACTTACTGCATTCCTTGGTTACTTTCGAAATAATTTCTCCACGTGTGAAATGTAAATGTTTTTTTTAACCGTGAAATACTTCAAAAAGTAATTTTTTTATTTTGTCTAGTCCAATTTCAACTGCACACAAATGCCTTGGTGGTACTATGATAAGAAGGAACTCAGAACGACTCCTTCCTCTAGAGATGGCATAGACTACGATGTAGAATGCCAGTACAGAAAAGAAGGGGCTCGTTTCATCATAGAGACCGGTAATAAAATGGATCTCGGGTACAATACAATGGCAACTGGAGTTGTGTATTTTCATAGATTTTATATGGTTCATTCTTTCGCAGCATTTCCCAAATATGTTCGTAAAAGTTGATTTTTGTTATCATTTCATTGCAAGGTTTGTTATTGTGTTTTTATTGTTTTCTTGTTTTAGTTGACAGCTTGCTGCGCTTTGTTTTTAGCCGGTAAAGTTGAAGAAACTCCGAAAAAAGCGAAGGACATTATAAAAATGGCCGAGAAATGTTTACCTACAGCGGAATTCGGTAAATTTGGCGAAGACCCAAAGGTAAATACGCCATATTGAGATGGGGTGCCGTGAGAATAGGAAATAATCAATTTTTCTCATACTGTAGGAAGAATTATTAGTGTTGGAAAGAATCCTTTTACAGTCCATAAAATTTGATCTTCAAGTTGACCATCCTTACGCATTTCTGTTGAAATATGCCAAATCGCTGAAAGGTATTATTTGCTCATTTTTCACGATAAAACTTGAGCAGAGCCGAGGGAGTTGAATTCATCATTTTTATTTTACATGTAGGCGTTACCAGTGAAAGACAAAAAATGCAGGATGTACTTCAGATGGCGTGGACTTTTGTCAATGACAGGTTAGTCTTTTAGCCGAATGATAGTAATTTTTTAACTGCTTTTTTTTTCGCAATTCTGCCCTTCAGTTTATGTACAACTTTGTGTTTACAATGGGAACCGGAGGTGATCGCTGTTGCAATGTTATACCTAGCGGCTAAACTCAGTAAATATGACATTAACAATTGGGTCGGTAAAACTGCAAATCAAACGAGGTGGTGGGAAATGTTTGTCAACGGAGTCACTCTTGACCTATTGGAAGGTCCGTTGATGATTAAATATGATAGTAGTTTGCCTGTGGATACTTATTAATGAAGCTGTTTTCAGATATTTGTCATCAAGTATTGGACCTGTATTCTCAAAAAAGACCGGCTGGTTCGACGTCTTCTACACCAGGAAACAATACTTCTCAAGTCCTCATGGTACCTGGTAATAATCATAACGTCCCCCTTCCGAAGCCCTCGATACCTCCACAAAAACCAGGTAATGATGAAAATGCATCCAATGGTAGATGGTCAAGGATGGTATTAATTATTTAATTTATTATCGGTTTCAGTTGTGATTCAACCTCCTCCTCCAGCTGAGCCTATGGCCCCATTACCACCAACATCGGTATTACCTCCTCCATTAGCCAATCCTATTCCAAATGTGAACGCTATGAGTAACTTGTATCCGCCAAACGCGACTGTAGCACCTCCACCTCCTCCGCCGCAGATGTTCACCGTTCCTCCGCCTGGTATTCCAATGAATCCACCTCCTAGTCATGATGGAACTGCCCCGCCGTACCGTTACCTGTATAATAGATATTAATTCTTTCTATTTTGAAGTTTGTATGATTTTTTTGTGAATGTGAACAGTAATGCAGTAAAAGATCGACGCTTATTTATTAAAGAAAGTTTCATTCACAAATGATTTGTTTCATGTGTATATTTGAAAGTTACTGGTGTTTTGATTTTTTACCGAGTAAGTAAATCTTGATTAATTTTCTTGTCTTTCATTATTCTACAATCCGAAATATAATGTTCACGTCAAAATTATACCATTCAAAAAGTGATTTCTGATTTTTCCTCCTGAATTAATGCTGATTTATAATATGAATTGAAAATTCAAATAGTTTTTATATATATATAGGTTAATTGAGTGGTATTTCGCGGACCGCTGGAGTTTCCAAAAATTCTTTTGACGGAAATAGTAAGGGTAATATCACCAAAATATACAGATTGGTCTGCAATGTATTTCTGAAAACTGCTCTGCAATAGACATACGATATACATTTTCCTTTTTCCAACCCATCATATCGCTAATTCTATTTGAAGCCCGTTCTAATGGCGCCGGGTTGGAAATAGTCTTAGTTTCATATACAAACGGGTTGCGAGAAGTATGTGATTTATGATGGGTTGGAAATAATCTACGAAATATCCTTCAAATTTCCTTACCCCTCTGAGGTTGCCTCAACTACATACCTCAAGAAGACTCTAAAAATTGAAAGTACACTCACTCAAGTCTACATATATTTAAGGCCGGGTTGGAAATAGTCTGAGTAATGTTATGTTATGGTCCGTATAATGCATGAAGGTTGTGAATGAATGTATATACTGGGGAACTTCGCCCTCTGGGCCACCCCAGCGGGGGCCCCCTCCTGTACACTTTTATGAAAAACACTAGTCTTTTCAAGTTGAGAGTATACCCACTCTAACCGTAAAATTTCTGTTTGGTGGCCATGTATATCTAGTTGAACGATGTTTTCCTACTCAAACTCGAAGCATATCATCAAAAATAAGCATTGATGAGTTAAAAGAAGTTGCACGATATTTTTTAGTTTGCAATACTAGAAATTCGCGTTGAAAACAGAAGGTAATTATAATTAAAAATTACCGTAATTAAGGATTAGTTGTGAAATTGTTAATTATAAGTCGTGCATTTTTTTAGCTCATCAATGCTTATTTGTGATGATATACTTCGAGTTTAAATAGGAAAACATCGTTCAACTTGATATACATGGCCGCCAAACAGAAATTTTACGGTTAGAGTGGGTATACCCTCAACTTGAACAGACTATAAACCTTCGACCATGTATACCTGGACTGCTAATAGGGTAGGACCAGAATTGAAACATCGCGTTCAAGCGCGAATTCCTAGAATCGTTCTGCGCATGCGCTAAACGTGACGTGTATGCAGGTTTTTAATAATGTGATACTCGGTGATACGATACTGTTGAAATTTTAAAACTTTGATCATTTTATAATGATTATGTGGTCGAAGTGTTGAAAGATGTTTGGAATTAAAATAACTTTCATATCACAGTCACAGATAATTCGGCACAAAAATGCAGTGTTGCAAGAACGGGAACGGAACGGGAACAAAGAACGCCAAAGAACGCGTTTTTGCTCGAGAACGGTTCGAGAACGAGAACGCATTCTCAAAGAATTTTTGAAAGAACAAAGAACGTTCTCATGAAAGAACGCTCTGTGTTGTGAGAACAAGAACGGGAACGTTAAATTTTTTAGGCGTTCTTGTTCTTATGTTTTCTGTTTTTTTTTTTAAATGCATTTTCGCATTTGCATTTTACTTTTTTTTCTTATCGAGTTCGAGAATCAAGATCAAGAAAAAAAATCCAACCATATCGAAATCGAATCGAAAGAATAAGTCGAAATTACCAGGTACTACCAGCACGTTAGAATTTTGAAATGAGCCCTTAAAATTAAATTCCGATCACCTATACAAAGTCGTTGACGTTCATTTTTTTTATTATATTTTATGAATTATGAATTTATGATTGATTAAACTTATAAAGTTACGATTTTGGATTTTCTAGTGATATTACGTATAACTATTACTTATATTGTTCGTTTTTATTTTTGCCAAAATAATAAAAATAAAAAAATTTGGAATTATCCACGTTCATATTCATATATATTTTTTTAAATGATACATTTTTTAAAAAATTGAATTTATTAATTTTGATTGATAAAAAAATTTTAAAAAAAATGAAGAACGGAAACGGGAGCCAAAACGGGAACGCGAACATGAAAATTCGGAGTGAGAACGGGAACGGGAACGAGAATGAGAACATTCATTGGAGGGGAAGAACGAAAGAACGAAGAACGGGAACATTTTTTGGAATCAGAAAGAACGAACGAGAACAGGAACGGGAACGAGAGTGCCTGCGTTCTTGCAACACTGCAAAAATGAATAAAATAACGTTCAAAATAATAATAATAACGTATAACGAACAATAATCAAGCGTTGTAAACTTCGACCATGTTGTAAATAACAGTTAAACCGCGCTTTCACTCGTGCTGATACATCTGATAACGCGACTTGGCGCATGCGCAGAGCCGTTTGAAAAATTGGCCCCTGAACGTAATGTTTCACAAAGGTGTTCGCATGTAACTTACTATTAGCAGTCCATGTATACATGGTCGAAGCTCGGAGTATACTCCTTTTGCGAAAAGAATACACCTACCAAGGTGACCTGTTGTGATAAAGAGCTTGACAACTGATTACTCGGCTGTACGTGATTTCCTCTTTCACCGTTTCACCATCTTTATTCATCTTGATTCTTATCATAAAGATGACGAAAGATGTAAGTAAATTCGACATTTTTTAATTTTCATTTCAATCGTATCGTTGGGACTAGAGACTGGCGGATAGGATACGAATTCTTATGGATAAACGTCAAGTTTTCTTGGATTATTTTTGAAATGTCCGTCGATTTAGGTTTTGTTGATAAATCGTACACACTACTCGAGAGCAGATTTTTTCCTAGTAAAATCGGTGGAAAACCGGCATGGCTGGATTTGGAACATGTACCAGAAGCAGCGGATATCGTATGCGATCAATGTAACCGACCGAGATACTTTTTGTGTCAAGTCTACTGTCCGTTTAACGAGAAAGAAACTGCTTTTCATAGAACCATCTTTATATTTTTGTGTCTTTCGAAAAATTGTTTTCGAGCCAATTCAAACAGAAACTTTATTGTGTTACGAAATCAACTGCCTCGAGAAAATGTTTATTTTCCGGCTACTCCTCCCATCGAAGATGTCAATTGGCGTCCAGATATCAACTGCGGAAAATTTGGTGTGAATCTATGCGATGTATGCGGAATCAAAAGTTCGCACTTAGTTTGTAATAAGTGTAACCAGACTTTTTGCTGCAGCGTGCACAAGAATATCCACATCGCGTGTGTTTCAATTATGCCTGAAGATGTCTGTACATTATTACCGGAATACGGCGTAGTTATTGAACCGGAAAACGATAACTCAGATGACGCATGTAGCGATAATGATTCTGAATCGGATGCTGAAAGTATTGGAAGTGTTGAAATTGATGGTCATTCCAACTTGGCTGAATTAGGTTGTGCCGAAGATGATCTAGCAGTCGAGCATTTTTTCAGCCAGTGTGACGAAAACTCTCATGACGAGTATTTTTCAAATTTTAAAGTTCGTATTAGAGATCATCCTAAACAAGTGATACGTTATGCTCGAAACACTGAACCGTTATGGTTAACTTCGAAATCAATTCCTCAAGATAGCGACGTTCCCGCCTGTGAAAACTGCGGTAACCAACGGGAATTTGAATTTCAGGTATGTATTTTGTGTGATATTGCTATAAGTTCCCGTTGTTGTTTTATTAATTCTTTACGTTTTGCGTCATTACTTTTAGATCTTGCCACAACTCTTGAATTACTTGAATTTGGATAGTGAAAATGGCACAGCCCCTGGAATCCTCGATTGGGGCACCCTCGCTGTATATACCTGTAGGAATAGTTGCGATTCGGGTCCGGCTTATAAAAAGGAATTCCTATGGAAACAGGATTTGGTCGAATAAATGAATTGTAAACAAACCAGGAAACGTGTATTATGAGTTATTTTTAAATTTTATTTGCGTCAAATACGCTGTACGTGAAATATCGTCAATATTTGCGCATTCTAAGTATCCTAGGACTAAAAGTGCATACTGCGTAGTAAGTATTTGATTTACGCGCATGAACTACTACGACGTTTCGGGTTATTTAAAAATTTTTTCTTCGAATGTGTTCGCCTCGTACCAGTAAACTTTCAACATCATTAATTTGTTAGCAATACACGTTGATGCCGGCACCAATTTACCCCGAAAAAATCCGTGGGAACGACGACGAAATTACACACCTTTCTTGTCGCGGATTTCCTTTCCAAATCGTTGATGTTACATTCAAGTGTGGAATCAATCTAATTCATTGATATGTTGATTTTGTTTCGTTTTCTTTTTATTTGAGTGCGTGCGTAATCGCTGAAAATGAGATGAAGCAACACAGTTGAGAAACCGTTTGAAAAAAAAAAAAACGGACTGAGATCGTACATTATTTATAATTCATTCCATAAAGATGATTTTAAAATAATGCGAAACGTAAAATAACGAAACAAATATGAAAATCACGAAATTTCAAACTTATAAAAACTTACAAGTAAACCTAATTACTTATGTATTATCAGTGGTAAACGCGTCGAATAGTATCAAAAGAGTGGGACAAAAGTACAAAACAATCAAGTTTTCTTTTTAGCAATCATTTCGCAAACATCGATGTATTGAGATTTAAAAATCTTCCTGCGGATGAGAAGGCAAATGAGAAAAATGATCATAAATTTCGTTCTAAACATTTAGACACAGATAGTAGGTCTTCGTGCCAACTACACGAAGTCAAAAGTACGATAAATCGCGTCGCAGTCATCGTTTCGCAATTTGCGAAGGAAGGGGAAAACAAATTGCGTAAATTTAACCGAAGCTAAAGTTTCGTTTCATAATTTCAACTGTTTGCCGACATAAATTAATGAAGCTGGGAAATTTTCTGAGGCCTATAGTTTTCGTTAAATTGTGACAATGATCGAACGGATCTTGAATACATAACCCTTCGAAGTCGACTGAAATTTTATAAAATAAGTCGCGATCTCGTCCTAGTTTAAATTTGTATTCATCGAACGAGGACGGCAGCAAACGGAACGACTCGAGGAAATGTTTTTTCTCCATCTTGATGCCGGTCAAAGTGCACATCACGTAATCTTGTAAGTTTTCTTGACTATAGAACTGAAAGAATTTGAATAACAGCTGCTCTTTCGTGAGCAAGCATTTGCTCCTCCAGACGATATTTTTACTTTTGGGAAACGCACAATTCCAGCCTACAACAAAGAAACGTAGCTTGCATTACGCGTCGAATTGGTTATTTTTTTTGCTTTTTACACTTTACACTACCTTCGACGTTGACATTTTGTTGCGAACGAGGTAACGTGTTTCGCAATGCCAACACCGTTGGCACAACCGCGTTTTCAGGCAACATGAGAAAAAATAGCACCATCCAAATCTGCGCGTAAGTTGTAAACAAATTACGATCCGCTAGGTCATTCTTTTTCGTCCATACTTTAACAGCGCAAACTAAGTACTTGATTCTGTCATCCAATTTCAAATACGTCCTGTGACATCGAAACAAAAATGAGAATAATCGTTTGTACCTATGTGTACGTGCGGTCTGCGGTAAAACCTAACTTCCTTATGTGTACCGTACCGTCGTTGTCGACGAGTTCGGCTCCGAATGCACTTACCCGGTACCGGGTAAATGAACACAAGACAAAAGCAGAAAGAAATTCAAACGTAACGTATGTACGTACTTTACCAATAAACTATTCATGGTGCTGAGGCCGCTTTTGAAGGACAAATCACAATTCAGGTTAGATCTAGCATGAGTGAACTTGACAATAGGCACTCGGGCGAACGGTATGGATACGATATTCTTGAAGTCGCTGTGGCACATTCGCATTTTGTTCGAAAATAATAGAACCAATTGCTGTTGTAAAGGAACATTATCGTGAACTCCGCCTCCGAAAGAACGGTCTGAAAAATACGACGTGTTCATCTCACTACCGTGAAACGAAACCTAGCATGTAGCTAACTAAGCTAGTAGCTGATATAGCTACACTATGTAATATAGATATGTAATGGGAGTAAAGTACTAGGTACGCGAATGCACCTATTTGCAAATAGATGTCGACGTCGCTGTTCTTGGTAGCCAATCCCGTGACTCTGGATCCGAAAGTGAAAACTTTCACCGGAATCGACGATCCGTAAATAGTTTGCGCCAAATATAAAATCGTGTTTTCGAGGTGTTTCATCTTCATTTTGGACTCTTCGCAGTTACATTCCTCTTCGTAAAGACGTTCCAAATTCAGCACAGCTTCGTTTAGCAAATTTAAATCTGAGAAAATCTCTTTCACTTCGTTTGATAACTGTTTCCTGATGCCTAAATAAATAGCGCGTTATAATATTCGTACGTTTGATGAACGATAGTTCGAAAAAGGAGAAGTACGAGTAGAAGAAGAAAAAAGAAGTTACGTTGCCGGTTACTACTAACCAGTGAGATCGGTATTTCGTGTGTCGTACTCGATACTCAATTCGTCGGTTCCTAATTTTTCTTTCAAAATTTTAATATTCTGATGCAATCGATTGAACACTTCGTCGGGCCTATAATTGTAAAATTAAACTCGAGTGCTTACGCCTTCGACAACAACGACGAAGCGACGGTGATACACGTACGTAGTACGTATCGTAATGCAGCACACAAGTAGTCAAGTACATACGGTAGTAGATTGTATGTAGATGAACCTCTACCCACACTACCCGTACTACATACGACGACTACACGCATAGCGTACATACATAAACATATACGTACATACATATGTACACACATACATACATACATACATAAGCGTAATGTGACGAGCGCAATGTTGAAAATAGTCGACTTACTCCGTTGATACCATCAAGTAGAGCCAATCCGGTCTATTTTTCTTCGTAAACATCCTTCTGATCACGCCGTACTTACTAAACGTATCGTTGCAAATTCGTTTATTTTTGATAATCTGCGGAGGTATTCCTGAAACGAAAAAGCGCAAACTACGCTTAAAGCAGACGCGTCTCCACTTCCACGCGATTCCACCAATGTAAATCAACAAAACCCACCTTTCGCGATAATAAGGTGTTTCACCACTTCCATATTTCCATCGTTTATGGCGACAGTGTCGCAATGACGCGACAAAATCGCTTCGTTCGATTTCGACGAAGTAGACGATTGCCCTGGTAGATCGTTTTTCATTTCGTTTAGGAACGAATCGTCGAGCTCGTGATCACTGATCTTTTCTTCGCAGTCTTCATCTTCTCCATTGAGCAGAACGTAAGATACCACGTCGCCTTCGTCTTCGCTTTTATCTTCGTTGTCGCACTTGGAGCTGGCGTTCGACGACATCGACTGCGTACGACATAGACCTAGTTCGTTGGCTCTTGCAGCGGCCGCTTTAAGCTCGTGGAGCGATTCTTCGTTGGCGACGGAAATTTTAGAAAATTGCGAAGTAATTTTGTCGTTGAACGTACTAGCACCACTTACAGCTTCGAAAATGTTGACGGCGGCCGCGTCGAATTGTTTTGATTTACCTTCAACATCGCTGGACGGTTCCGAAGTGCGTGCGCTTCTCTGCGAAACAACAGATGTCGCAACAGTTGTTCGTAGGTGTGTTGCGAAATTTTCGGTATTTTTCAAATGCTGTGCTTTGGTGGGATGACTTTTTTCGATAGACGGAGGCCCCAGTACGCAAAGGTTACAACAACAACAAAACAAAATTATCGCTTTACACGATTTATTGGTTCGACAGTGCTGGTTCATTCTATCGATGTGTGGCTGCGAACTCAGATGAGCCCACCAATTGGAGTCGTTGGACGAGAAATCGTTGCAATACCAACATTGCGTTTTGCACTGCTGCACGTTGCACTTACGCCAAGCGTTCAGCAAAAACGAGCGTAAATTTTCAACCATTTTGAGAATGTCCGCGGTGTCTAAATTTTTAACGAATATAAATCGAGCACTGCTGTCGGAAACTATCGCTTCTACCGGCGTAGCTTTACGATCGAACGCCGTCGTGGTGGCGAAATTCTTACAGCGTTGAACGGAGGACGCGTTTTTACCGGATTTATTTGCCGCCGGTTCGGATGAAATGAGAAAACCGCGTAACGTCTCGGTTTGCTGGATTGCCGCAATATTCGCTTTGTTTTGGAAATCCGCTAGAAAATTCTTTACGCTACCGTGACCGAAGGACGTGCAATGCATAATATGCGCGAAAATCGTTCCGTATATTGATACTTTACAAAACGCGCACACAAATAGGAATGGCTTCATTTCGTCGTTAAAAATTCGCACGGTACCGTTGCACACTTTCGTTCCGTGTTCTTCGCATGCCAAATGTTCCAACCATACATCACTTCGAATAGTCACGAAGAAACATAAATCGCAATAATAAGACGAACAATCCGAATGACTAGTAATGTCTTTCTCCAGCACCGCTTTGACGGACATCAATAAAAATTTATGTATGGGATTTTCGACCTTGAACGGACCTCTCGTTTCAGTTTTGGATTTCATTACGACATGATTTTTCGATAAGGTATGATGATGAAACAATCTAGCGTCGCCGTAAATGATTACGAAACATGGCTCGCAATAATACAATTCGCAATTGAAATCGGATCGCAATTTGTGATCGGCGCAATTAAAATGCTCATCGACTCCCTCAAAAAGATAGCAGTCACAAACGACGCAATAAAATCCCATCGTCAAGTTCGTTCTAAGAATTTGCCGGTCGAATATGTAATAGTTGGTTACTTTGTTTTTCAGAATCGCTGCTAGATGAGCGTAATGATTTAACGAGAAAAAATTTGCGTCCTGTTTGAAATGCGCGTGATCGACGACCGTTTTTTGGTCACCGTGTATCAACGCTTCGCATAACAAACAAAGGCACGATAAAGGTGACTCGGTCGCGTCACAACATTCCAATAAGTGCCTTTCACATTCCGAAATCACGCCGGATGATTGGCAATACAAGCATTGAAACGAGCTAACTGACACGTTGAACTTGTTCAGCTCGTCAGCGTTCACCATTGAACCAGTATTAAAATTAGTCGGTGAAGCGTTCGTACCCATTGAGTTCGAAACATTGGAGTATTTGAGAAATTTTTCATAAATTTCAGAACCAACAGAATGGAGGAGAATTTCAGTACTCCTCTTGGAACAACTTTTCATATGCGAAGTCAGCTGATCAACTGAGAAAGCAACCAATTCATTACATTCGGAACATTTTAACTGACCGTTGAAAAATTGTCTGAGGTAGTTAACGACGTGATTTACATCTCGCGCGTTCATATTTACGCTGACAAATACTTTCGAGTATTTCTGAAAACATAACATGGCATGGTTTTAGAAAAGCATCGAAACGATCACACGGTTAATTTCGCAAACATTCGATCAAATATCGATTATCTGCCAACTATTACGGTTTACTCACATAAAGGCTTGTCGTCGCACAAAATGTCCCTTCGAGTATACACAAAAATTACATTGGAAACGTTTCTTCATGCGCTTACAAAGTAAAACATGTTTTAAAAGGGCAAAGAAATACAAAATGGGAGTACATTTTACAATAATCTATTTATCCGCTACCGCAGTTCTCAGTCATCAATTTGCGGGATAAATCGAGTACTTTTAGTTTCAGCATTTTTCAAATAAATTAACATTAATAATTAGTCATCTGCTTCTTATCAATAAACATAAAAAATAGTAAATAGGGTAAGGTAAAGGCAAGGCAGAAGGCAGGCAGGACGGCAAGACTCAAGACCATTTTTTCAAACGTCATTGACGTACCAAGGACGTATCGATAAAATGACATCGAACCGAAAATAATAAGAAAATGGTAGTTTGAATTGATAACACATAGTTAATGTCGTCATTATTATGTTAAAATTTAAAAATCTGTTGGCTCCGGTGTGCTCCCGATCCGGTCGTGAATTTACGACAAGTCGTGCAAAGTTCCAAGCGAGATTATCAACAACAACAACAACAACAACATCGAACAAAACTTTTTGACGTCACTCAGAAAGCAACACCTTATGTTGAAAGCCAAACGTCTGTAGCAGTGTAGCAGACGTTATAGAGCTTTTAAGCTTAGAGCTTTATAGACTATGGTTTAGGATGGTGAAAATGATAACAGATAAATTACTGATTTTTTCACTGTGAAGTGTGAACGACGAACAATCATGGTCTATTTCATTAATCCAAAAATCCTTTTCGTTGCACCGATGGCTGGTCGTTTGAAATCGTATTCGCCATGTATCTTGATAATCAGAACTCTGGTAGAATTGCCGATCAATTGGAAGAGACCCACAAAAGTACCGTGGTACGATGCAAGACAAACAGGAGATGGAGTTTTAAAATTGGAAGTTGATATGAGTGGGATTCCCTCGTTGGTTGAGAAATCCAAAGAAATCGAGAAGTAAGTCATGAAAATTGAAATAATCGATGTCATCGTTATATTTCGTCTATTTTTAGCGTCGACGAAAACGTGAAGAAATTGTTCACTTTCCATTTTATGGGTAGAAAATACGCGATGAAAAGAGTCCAAGAAGAAATCATGAATTCTGTCAAAGGTCACAAATACGATTCGAATTCCTTGGAAGTCAAAAGTAAATTGCGGAGATGGTACATGTCTGTATCAACTCAAGAATGTAATTGTATTATTTTATGGTTTTAGTCGCTGCTCAAACCGCCGTAGTTAGGAATTTAATGGAACATTTTCACAACGATCCTTATGACAAGAAATCGAAAGTTTATCTGAAAGAATTGATCGAACGAAGAAATAAAAGGTTGGGAGATTTGAGGAAGTTTGACTACAAGAAATTCGAATGGATTCTAGATAAATTAGACCTTTATTATAGACCTAAACCGTGAGTTCAGTAAAGAAAATTTGGAGATCACTGATTGCTGTTTTTCGGCAGTAGTACGTAAGTATTCATGTTCAGTTTTTTTTTTTACATACTACTTAATTTTCAGCGAAGTATTGGATAAAGTTGAAAGAAAAAAATCCATTCGTTACCTGACACAACGGTATTGTGACGAATTCAAAGAAAAGAAACGAGAAGAGTACAGACAAATTCTGGAAAGTCAAAAATTAAATTTCCTTCAAAATAAAATCAGCACGTTAGAGTGGGTGAGAAAAGAAGAGCTAGAATGCGGAATTACTCCTACCGTAACCGATGACGACATAGGAAAAGCTAAACAGCAGTTGGAGAATCACATGAAATCTTTAGAGACATTAGAAAAGAAGATGGAAGATAATATTTTGACCGAGATGTGAAAATGTTGAATAGTTATTCGCACTTGTCGTTGGAAATACGTTGTAAATATAATTAATTTTTGAAATATAATTTATTTTAAGAAGTTACATCTTTCTGTGCTCCACTACGAAGGATAAGTTCCAATTTTTTTGCAAACTGATTTCCATGTTGGCGCCGCTATATCAGATGCTTTTTGTGCGCCTTCTCTTAATACAGATATCAAATATGATTTGTCTTCTAAGTAAGCGTAAACTTGATTTCGAACTGGTTTAAGAGTTTCAATTAGAGCTTCGGCCACCATAATTTTATATCTGAAAAAAATAATAATAAACGGCACTGTCTGAAAAACAGACTACAAAATGAGGTCTATACTCACTCTCCTGTATTCAAGCGTTCAACTTCTTGACATATTTCTATGGCATTTTTTTTCGTTAATAATGAATAAATATCAACAAGATTAGAAACGCCCGGTCTCGAACGTGGATCATAGGTGACTTGAGATGTAGAATCGGTAACCGCTTTCTTAATTTTCTCCATTATAGTATCTGGATGATCAATAATCTCAATACGACTTTTAACATTTTCATGAGATTTTGACATCTTTTTCAACGGTTCTCTCAGATTTTTAATTCTAGCAGCAGCACTAGCTGTAATTTTAATAATGTAACTCATCTGCGACTTATTTGTAAACAAAAAATTACAAAAATAACCATAAATCAGTGGTTTCGGGATTGGAAATGTGTTGCCATACTTTTGATTAAATTTACGAGCCAAGTAACTAGACAACTGTAAATGTTGTAATTGATCTTCGCCTACCGGTACTTTAGTAGCTCTGTAAAGCAAACCGGACTAAATTTTAACAGAAATAATTTACAAATGCTTCATAATTACTTGTAAAGCAGAATATCTGCTGCCTGTAAAACTGGATATAAATATAATCCCAAAGGAATATCTTTTAGTTTCTCAGATTTTTCTCTATACTGCGGAAGTTGGGCCAACTTTGGTAGCGTTGTCATGCAGCCGAGGACCCAAGATAATTGGGTATGTTCAGGAACCTGAAAAAAATAAGAAATTATCAGAAAGTACTAAATCACACAAAATATTGATCGATTAAAATTACTTGAGACTGTAAGAACAAAACACTTTTATTCGGATTTATACCACAGGCCATTAAGCTAGCTGCCATCAATAAAATATTATCTGGTAATTTATTCACATCCTGTCAAAGCAATGGAAATGTTCACCCAACACTACGATAAAAATAGTATATTACGCCGAGTACTTGCATAAGGAAGAGTTAGGGCATGAAAATCCACAATACAACATAAAATGTCGCTTTCTCCATTCTGCAATTCCACCCAATTTTTAACAGCTCCAAAGTAATTACCTATATGCAACACTCCAGTGGGCTGAATTCCAGATAAAATTCTTTCAGGCCATTTCTTTTCCTAAATTCAATAATATCACGTAGAGTACTCGTGCTGAACGAAAATGCAAGTTTTTCAATATGGAACTTACAACGCATGAAATATTGCCACAGTAATTCCTGGTAGAAACAAAATTCCGAATCATAATTTCGAGGAGTTGTAATTCGATATAATTCTACATGATCAGGAAAACGAACTGAATTCGGCGAGTTTCTTCCAACATATTTACATTCTCACTTCTCAGTGAGGTAACGATCTGAAGTCTATTCACGTGAGGAAAGTTCACAGGGGAAAGATAATTATGAGAATATGAGATATGTTATCGGCGGTTTCGCTTTGCAGTTGGCACGAATTACAAATTTACTGCGCACCGTAATACGTAACGAAATATACTAATACAATCACATACATAAACGCATCCTCCTTCACCTCAGTCACCGCTAGCTTTCCATTATAGTATTTCCTACTTGAGAAAGGACTGAAACACTTCTGTAACACTCGCAAGTTTAAGGTAACGCGGCCGAGTATTTTAATTTTTGTAAGCTGACACACTGAATTCTTAAGACGCGTTACCATCAAAATAGTAAGCTGTGTATGCGGTATTTCATTACTCCATAACAATACAATGTTGATTCAATTGTACCTGTAATGCTTCCTAGGTCGCTACACTATAAGTACAATTGAATCAATATTGTAATGTTATGTTATAGAGTAACGAAATACCGCGTACACAGCTTACTGTTTTGGTGGTAACGCGCTTCAGGAATTCAGTGCGTCAGTCTTCGACCATGTATACATGGACTGCTAATAGTAAGTTACATGCGAACACCTTTGTGAAACATTACGTTCAGGGGCCAATTTTTCAAACGGCTCTGCGCATGCGCCAAGTCGCGTTATCAGATGTATCAGTACGAGTGAAAGCGCGGTTTAACTGTTATTTACAACATGGTCGAAGTTTACAACGCTTGATTATTGTTCGTTATACGTTATTATTATTATTTTGAACGTTATTTTATTCATTTTTGTGCCGAATTATCTGTGACTGTGATATGAAATTTATTTTTTTTTAATTCCAAACATCTTTCAACACTACGACCACATAATCATTTATAAAATGATCAAAGTTTTAAAATTTCAACAGTATCGTATCACCGAGTATCACATTATCAATAACCTGCATACACGTCACGTTTAGCGCATGCGCAGAACGATTCTAGGAATTCGCGCTTGAACGCGATGTTTCAATTCTGGTCCTACCCTATTAGCAGTCCAGGTATACATGGTCGAAGGCGTCAGTTTACAAAAATTAAAATACTCGGCCGTGCAACCTTTAATTGCGAGTTTTGCAGAAGTGTTTCAGTCCTTTCTCAACTGGGAAATACTATAGTAAAATCCCGGCTGCGCATACATGGATGCGCGCCGATAAGGATTTTATTGTTGACGTAAGGTGGATGGGATTCGCGACCCGCTGTGTATAAAGTGTGTATCCAATTATCTATATCTCATATAACGTCAACGGTGCATTCATGAGATGTGTTCTTTTCGCATACTCGGAGTTCGCACACAATTCTGCTGTAAATCGTTATCAATTATTTATTCCTTTCTACTAGGAGTTACTCGAAGTATGCGAAAAGAACAGCTTTAGATAATGCGCACTATTGTTCAATCGCACCCGGGGTTGGACCTTGGGCCCAAGCCCAAGACCAGGCCCTGAAACCCGAAAAGCCACAATAAATTGAGCTCAAGCTGGTAGCCTCAAGACCCAAAACTAATTGGTCCCGAAATCCGAGAACTACTTTTCAAAAGTGGGTCCCGAAACCCCATTATTATTTCTCAGGCCCTAGATTGCAAATCATCAGTTTTTCTGTTCCTGCGAAATCATGTTGGCTTCACTTTAGCTCTTATACTGTAAAGCGATCCGTAATTCTTATATTTGTCTACTGTCTAGATTCCAGGTAATGTGGTAATGTCTCTGAATCTGAATTTCTGAATGTATTATATTTCGAAGTTTTATAATTTATGAAAAATTATTGTACGGATTGTGTTGTGTAACTCTCTCTCTGCGCGCGCGTGTGTGTATGGGTGTGTGTGTGTTAGTGTTATCAAAGCGAAATCGAAGTATTAAATGACGGCGTTAATCTTACCATAAAAAGTTTCGTTGTTTTTCAAATCGTTCCCGTAGGTTACCGTAGGTTAACCAGCACAAGAAATGAAAATCGTTTAAAAATGACAAGTGAAACGAATTCGACGTACCTAAGGGTTGGAGAAATCATTTCAATTTCAAACTAACTACGAAGAAATTGTACGAATTTTGCGTTGTTCTTTCATGTGTTTGTTTTTATTACTAATGTACCATTGAGAGTGACTTGCATCGAGAACAATATGAATTCTGATATCAACAGCAGTCATCGCGCTAGCGTTCATGGTAATGCGAGAAATATGAAAATTCATCAACTTTCTGAATTGGGTTTGGAATTCTTTGATAACGATTTAGATGGGGAAACACTCGCTTTAAATTTATTGAATCAAGATTCGTTGTCCTCAATTAGTGGCGTTAATTCCAACAATTTGTCAAAAGATCCGATAGTCGTGGATTTCAGTAATTTAGATGACTATGTTTCTGGAGGCATCATGGGTACACCATCCTCCGAACAGCAACATGAACCAGTGATTACGGCATCATCAGTTACGAATGAAAAAATGGTGCGATGTAACGATCTATTGGTGAAACATGTCGCAGAGGCGGAATATCGCAATGCGACGCTAAATGCTGATCTAAATTCGGTGGACGATTTATCACCTAGTATCGCCGAAAAGAAGATTATCAATAATCCAAAAGTTGTTGAAAATGTTGACAAGCCGTTTTCAAATTTGATTTTTACCATTCTCGATGAACCAGATGAGTCTAACGAAAAAACCAAAACTAAATCTAAGAATATATCTGATATAAAAGTAAGCGTAGTATCTCAGGATGGAGGAAATGACTTTTTTATACCTACCAACGGTAAAATAACTATTGATAATTCCAAAAGCGATCTATTTATGAACGGTTTAGGCGATTGTTCAGATTTGGACAACAAAATAAATGACTCTTTGCTGGATATGTTGCAAGATAAATTCATTCGAAGGAATACCGGTCACTTGAATTCTTTCCGGTCAGTTCGGGCTTGTAAATAGTATGTCTTGACGTAAGTTGTTTGTTGACAAAATTACTGGGTAATTTTTGTCTTATTTTTCAGTTCTTCGAATAAGCCTAAATCGCCGGAACATTTTGGTGAAAAAGAAATATCAAAATTCATGACCATCTACCCCTCCAAATCTACAAATAAAATTATCAATTTAATGGTTAAAGGCAAGACATGCAGAAGGTAAAAAAAATGAAATGAACAAGTCTTAGATTATTTATGTTTTAAAAGTGAGTAAGTTCATTGTTTGGTGTGATCTCGATTTCGTTTACAGCAAACAACCCTTGACCGACCAGGAGTTGAGAATTGTAACGAGGATTTTGAATCAAGAAAATTCCCAACACAGTACAAGCAGCGTGTATAAAAACGTATTCTATGACACAGAGAGTGATTGTAATATAAGATACGAGTGAGTAAATAATCGACGGCCACTTGAAGGATTTTTTTTTGAAAAGTAATACACTTAAAGAAATTTTACAGAGTAAGACGCGACGTCGTACCGGAGGAGAATAATTTTTGCTCCGATGTGGATTTATCAAAAATCAAAAAAGGAAGACCTAAACATGATCAAAACTCCGAAGAAATTAGTCAAGAAGCGTCCAAGAGCGATGTAAATATTACTACTGATAGTATTCTACTCGTATAATTGGTGTTGCGCGATTGTTGGTAGATGGTATTTTTTATTCTCTACATTTACCAAACGAGTACTTCTATTATAGGCGAAGTACGTGTTGAAAAGCGTAGCTCGAACTCGTTGCGGCCGTGTGTCGCGTCCACCTCGGCACGTTATTCGAGATTATAAACGACTAAAACATCTAACAGCGCGTTATAGCGATGTCGAAGATGAAAATGAAAACACTGGTGGTTACGCTGATTATCAGTTGGTCGATGATCCTACTAAGCAAGGCATTGTCAATGAAAAACAGAAGGAAAGCGAGAATTTGTTATATGGTGAATATTATTGCATTTTTTTTTTCTGAGAAAAACAAAAATATTTCACAATAGCCTAATAGTAAAATTATTCTCGTATCAGGTCCTTTGGAGCCGAATAAACGTCAATTTTCTTCTTTATCTATATGCCCGACCTGCGGTAAAGTGTACTTAGGATATCGTCGTATGGCGATACACTTTCAAAAGTATCCTGAGCATAAAAATGAAGAATTGTTGAAAAGACTATTGGAGTCCAAAAAGAAATCATTCGACGAGACGGCGCTGTCCGATAGTTGTGAGATTAACGCTGGTAAGTTGGTGGTATAACGGTAATGTGGGCTGCGCAACGCGCATGTGAGTAAGAAAATTATTAATTTTTTTTTTCTTACCTTATGTCAATCAGGCAAAGAAGTTTTAGTTAATGGGTTCGCTGGACGGACGAACGGCACGATTAAGAGAAAACGAAAACTATGTCGAAAAATCAAAATGCCCATTAAAAGTAATAGTGGTTCTTTGAAAGAGGTAAAGCAATCGATTACAAATTTACTAATTGATATTACTCTTACTGTCTATGTCGAGTGATTTTCAGTTCGTAATTAATAAATTTATGTTAATCGTGCGCAGGTAGAGGTTAGTAGATACTAGATAGTAGAGGTACTAGGTAACTAGGTAGTAGGTGGGCAATTAGGTACAGATATGAAAAATCTAAATATATGCTAGGATCATATTTTAGAGGTGCGTCTATTTTTGTTACAGCTTCTCGCTATTAGTGATGTAGATGATATAATCAAGTACGCAGCTCCAATGATAGCAGGATTTTTGAGCTCTTGGGAGTATTTTCTAATTCGATCGAATAAAATAAAAACCGAAGACGAAACGTTGGCGTCGTTACTTTTGAAAGAAGTTAGTTCGGTATTGAAGCAAATGCGTAGCCTATCTCATTACCTACTGAAACCGTATATAAACGACAAAGAGAACACGACAAATAAATTTGTGGTATGTATTACGCTATTGTCATGGCGCAGTATGTCGGGAGCAGGACTTGAATTGACGGCTTAGTTTATACGCGGAACGGTTGATAGCGTAGCGGAAACCAATCACCGATTACTGCAAAGATCAACCCGGTACTGAACTACTGACGTATAACGAACAGCTCATTTGTGTATGTAATAGTCGCGATTTCTAATCACTTGTAACTTGCTAATTCAAACATCTCAAAATGAGAAAATCGATTAAGAATTTTATAAAAATTCCATTCACCGATTCAAGTTGAATACTTTCGGCCTCCATTCGCTTTGTGTCAACCTATCACTACTACGGTGTTTTTTTCTTGATTTTTGAACGTTACAGATTGAGGAAGGAGATATGCTGCGCTACGTTCTGGGAGTGCAACCAGGAGTATATGCAACGTCCGAAAACGAAACTTGGACTAAGGAATTTTACCGTTATTCAAATTGCTTTCAAAATTATAAATGCAACGCAGAAAGTATTAGTTTGAATTCGACCATCAGTCGCGTTGGTAACTCCACTAACTTCCACTATGTTGAACCGGATTTACATACGAACAACTCGAATATAGACGAACCAAACAAACAGTTTTACAATGGTAATCAACCGTCATTTCCGGTTTTAGAATTTCCTCGATCTCAAAACGTCGAGTCGAATTTGAATTTATCCAAGTCATCGCTCAGTTCCATCGTTGAAGAAGATTCGAGTAATACGAACGCTAATCCATCGAATTGTGACAAGGCTACCGTTAATGAAAACTGTAAGCCTGATTTCACAAACGGCGATTACGACAGTGCGTCCGCTCCGCTGGATCACACCAACAATTTCAACTCGATAATCAGCTCGAAACGTAGACTTTTGACAGACGATCCTAATTCGAGCGCATACGGTACGGACGCGTTGAATTTTGATTCCTTCGTTAATAACGACGTGGACATAATGAACGATTTTCCTATAAGTTTACCTTCATTGTCCGACAACTCGTCTGATAGTAAAGATTGTTTACATTTGCTTCGAACGACTTCGGCGGAAGATTTACTAAACTCTTTGAAAACCATGGAACATAGTGGCGAATCTGTTATGGTCGAGTTACACGACAGCATTCCGTCGAATTTACCCCTTTCTACAACTCGTACGGATAATTTGGACGCTACTTTTGGCGAGAATGTTAATACAAATAACTCGTCGTGTATTTTAGATTTCGACGAAATTAGTTCCGATTTTCACTGTAATGAATGATTATATCATACTCTTATTTATTAAACGATTTTCAAAAATATTTGTTTAAGAAAGTACATAATTCTAGCGATTATTGATTCAGTTTTCAGCACGATTTAGATCGCTCAAAGTCTTATCAAACGACGAGAAATGACCCATTTCTTTCAACATTGCTTCTAAATACAAATTCACCAATTTTTCGATATAAGGTTGTTGTATCCAGGCGACAGAATAAAATACTAGCGTATTCTTATCCACACAGGAGCATATCTCCTCCTTTATTGATACTTTCAACTCTATTTCCTTACGAAACATTTCATAAATGATTCTACTCGTCTCCGCTGAAATACAGACTGCATTAATATGGGGGATTACTCGTAACTTTTTCATTGGTAAGACAGATACCGAATTTCGAAATTGGCCAGGTAAAAAAAATAGGAGAATCTTTACGCTGCATTTCTTCCAATCTTTGAATGGACAAAATAGAGGTGTTCAGTAAACCCAATCTTTCGACAACCACTTGCTGAAATTAGAAATGAGAAATTACGAAAATCATATTACATTGCTAGAAAAAGAAATTTATATACATGCCATTTTTTCGCAAATACGGTGTAAACTACCACTCAAAACTTGCAGTTGATGGGAATGTAAAAAAGTTGAGTCAGTTTTTTTCTGAGAGTCGCTAAAGATGAAATCAACAGTTCGAAAATAAATCACGTAATTAGAATAGTAACACACTACGTAGTAACGCACATTCTGTCCAGCATGTATCGTTTTATCTCAGAAACCGTAGTAACTCCTTCCAATAGATCTCCATTCCATTGCTGGAGAAGATGACAAATATCGCCTATGTGATCTTTTAAAACACGCGCATTTCCTGTCAAATTGTTTCTCTGTTGTATACTTGACAGTGGACTTCGTTGCACTGTAAGATTAAAAAAAATCTCTATAAGTAGGATTGAACGTGAAAATTTTTAATACAATATCCAAATTTACCCAAAACCGTGTCTTTACCAAAACTCGATCGCTTGCGTGACATATCATTTCTTTTTTGCTTTTTATCACGAGACGAAATTTTCATATACTTAACTCTGAATTGATTGGTGACAATGAGGCCTATGACACACGAGCAGTATTTTACTGCTTACTGCCGCAGTAAACGCACTGAGCGTATTTGGATACTGGACCGGTGATCGTGCATGGGACCAAATACTACGCGCTGATTGGCCCATTCCCTCCACACATTTATATGTATCT
>QBDW01006437.1:0-32075 GCA_003261595.1 Maconellicoccus hirsutus | reverse complement strand
TGATGCGTAACTCAAAAATCAGTAGATTTTGTACAAAAAAATTATTTAACGATGAGCTTAAGCGCGCGCGCGGTAATTGGTACTTCTCACTGTGCGGTAGCGTCTCGTTTACAGTTACGCGCGTTGCTGCGTTAGGCATGTTACTACAGGCCAAACGCGGTGCCGTGCGCAACGGTGAACGAGGCGCTATCGCGTAGTGGGAAGTTTCGGCCAATGCTCGCGCGCGGTTTTTGTAGTTTTTGACCGCGACCTCGGGGAGGCAAAATTTTGAAAAAAGTTTAACACATCTAGGAGTCAAAAATACATCGAAAAAATGAGTTTCAAAAATTGTGCCAGTTGAAATAGATGATAAAAAAAAAAATTAAGTCAAAAACGCCTGTTTGTAGGGGAAAAAATTGAAGTGGGGGGTTGTTGATTTTTTCATGGAAGGCCCTTATAAGAATCTACCATGTACCAAAATTTCAATTAATTTCGTTTGCTGTAACTTGAGAAAAAAATTCAAATCTGGTTTTTGAAAAAAAAATTATTTTTCAAAAAGGGGGGAGGGGGAGATGAAATTTTGGTTATATGAACGTTTCTCGATGGTATCCACCTACCACCCAAATATCATCAAAATCTGGACCCTGAGGCAAATCGCTTATGGTAATCTGCCTATAGCCTTTACATTTATAATCACAAATGAAAGTTTCGACAGATAAAGTTCTAATTTCAAAAATCTTCTCAGAAATCGAAAATACAAAAGAATTTAAAAAAATTAATATTTTAAAGTAGAACTCCCTATTTTCATTTTGAGAAAAAATAGGGAGAAAATTACTCGGCGCATAAATTGTTGAATCGTCAATTTTGAAACATTTAATGGCTTAGTTTACTTGAAAATAAAACAACAATTGTGCTATTGAACCTTAAAAAAAAAGTGCTCCCAATGAAAATAAATTACAGCTACGAGGTTTAATTTACTGTGAAAATGGCCGAAATCTTGAAACCCTCTCAAAAGCCATATTTGAAAAGAAATGGGAAACGTCTGTTCTTTCCTTTTATGCATTTTTTTTCCTAAAAATTATTTTTCTGCGAATTTAAAATATTTTTTCGCATATTTTATAAAGTATATCATTTCTTACAAAATTACCTTTTAATCATTTTCGTAAATTAAAAAAAAAATACTTGTGAAGTAGGTAGATGTCCCAGACTCAAGTACATGATCTCCAATACTTTATTAAACTTGATGACGTATTTCACGAAAAAATTACGAATATTTTTTCCCACCAAATTCTGATTTGTTCTGATAAAATAAAAAAACCCAGTCCATCAAATTTCATGCTATTGTGAAAATTTACATTTATATTTTTTCCACCTTTCTTCCAACCTTAACCAACGGCTCGAAGTTGAAATAAAATATCTATTTGAAAAATTACATCGTTCAGGAAATTTACGAAAATGAATCCATTAGGGTTTTTTCGCCGCTAATTTAAATATTCGTAAAATTGCGAAATAAAAGAGGAAAAAATCCAATTTACGGCGCGAATAGGCGAGCTATTTTACGCGAACGTGAAATGAGTTGCCTAATTGTTGAATTCAGGTGTCGAGGTTTTTTTGCAGACACTCCGTAGGGTGGTGAAAATATTCGATATTTTGCGCCGTAATTTTTCCTTTTTGAAGTGAAAGATATTTACGATGTCGTCGGTGAAAGTTCGAGTCTTTTTATCTCTAGAAAACACATTTTTTCGCGACTATTTTTAAGGTATAATTAAGTGCGTTGTGTTGTGTGTTTTTTTTTCAGAAGACGATGGACAAATAAAGAAGGAGTTGTATAAGTTGGAAAATTTATATAGTTTTTTTTGCAATTTAATTAGCTTAAATTGATAAATTATTTCGTGAATTATTTTAGATAAGGTAAAATTTTGGAGATAGTGGGGGGAGGGTGGAGTTTTACAAAATAGAATTTTTTCAAGTCTTCAGAGTTTGAGGAATTAAAAAATTTCGGAAGTGTTTTGAATGAAGATTTTTGAATGGACATGACTTTATTGTAATCAATAAATGTTTTAAAAATTTATTTTTCTGATAATCTATTTAGTTGTGTTTATCTGTAAGGATTTGAAAATGAAACTTACTCCTTTACTTTCTGTGTATCTTTCTGCTTCAATTACGAACCGTGGACAACCATATCGATTTTACATATTTAAAAAAAAAAACGCATATTTTGGCCATATTTGGAGTAAGAAAAGTCGTATATTTCATGTATATTTGGGTCATTTTTCTCGCATATTATGCCGCAGCCCAGACATGAGTTTCTTATGAGTTGAAAAGAGAGAGACTCAGTGATCGAGTGAAGGTCCCAGGGACAATATCAAGTGACTAATTATCAATTAGGACAAGTTTTGGTGAGCTTACTTATGGTTGGGGGTTGGTTCCTACTTGAGTATTTTATGCAATGCCAAGTATCAACTACATTTATTAGTTTCCAAAACTACACATAGGAGCGCTTACTACCGTAGGGCCTTCATGAACGTGTCATGGTTTTTTTAGTAGTTCATCATTGATGTGGTAGTAGTGCTAGTGTGCTCTACTGTCTGCGTGAAGATGTAGCTATTGTTGAATCAACAAGATTACTCGAACTAGTTCAAATGAAGTAAATTAAATTAGTCTTTACTCTTCGCAAAATTGCGGTTCTTCTCATGTTATTTTCACACAAGCGAACGAACTTACCACAGATTCGTTGCGAAATTGAAATTAAACTCCAGAACGCAGGTTAAATTATTAAACAGCAATGCTGATACGATTAATTGAAAATACTACGAAATTTCAAGAAACACCTGTTATTGGAACTTTACACAAACTTGAAGTACTTTCGAATTATATTCCGAGTACAAGCTAGCTCCCAAACTCGCAAAAAGCACCTCTTGGATTTGTTTGGAAATTAAGCAACTCTCGTAGGCATTACACGCGAGGTTTTTCCATCCACGTTTTATGCATTAATTTCAAAGTGCAATGTTCAATTACGCGAACCTCTGTGCTGCGAATATACAACATGAAAGGGTTCGTGAACGACCTCAATGTGTTTCCATGTGTATAAGGGCGCATCGCATTCGTGCAAATGTGGCGATAAAATTGACCTCGAAAACGAGATCGCTATCTGACCGGAGCAATAGGCATGTAAAATGGAATAAATGTAATCTACCAGATGAATTTCGCCGTGATCAAGCTCGCGTAAAGTTTTTTACGTCGCGTGACAAAGTGAAAAACGTGGAGATGTTTCGAGGTTTTGCCATCAGCGATGAATTGTATTCGGTTAAAGCAGAGGTTAATGAAACGGTTGTAATTGATTTTCGCTTTTTTCTGCGAGTAATTTCAGAAGCTCCACGAAAGCCTCGAATTAAACAAGGCGACCGAGATAAAGAATTTTCGCCGTGAAAAACTCCGGCTAAAGCGATAAAAGAACGTGACCAATGTTCCATGTATAAAATCTCTTTTTTTTCGAGTGCTTTCGAAAGAGAAATCTCACAGATTGTGACTTTTTGGCGCAGCTGCGTTAAGGGCCTCGTGACACGTGCGCGTTCTTTTAGGCTTATGAGCTTACACGTTGAAATTTTGAGCACTTCATTCGTAATATCGGCTCACACGGAAAAACCTCGTTTCGAGGCTCAAAAAACGCGCAACGGGGACGGGGGTAAACCTCAAAATGGATATTATTAGAAATCAATCACACCTTTTAGTTTAGCGAATACCTCGCGTAGCGAACGATATTCTGTAACGAAAGTTTTTCACGCTTCGCCTTAATAATTGGAAAAGTTTTAGAAAAATCGAAGATTGATATCGACAACATGACACGAGCTGGAACGAGTGCGAAGTTTTCATGAACTGGCGTATAATTGAGGACGATTTTAGCTAAATGAATACCCCAAACTCGATGAATACAAAGGTTCGCGAAACCGTTGGACGTTTAAAAGGCGCACCTGTTGCTGGACCTTGTAAACGGGAGTTTCCCATACGAAGTAGCATTACGCTGTATACGTGAATAGTAAATATGGCCATTTTTCTACATCGGACCGATTTTACGTGATAGCGCGATTTTACGCCTTGTCTAAACGTGTTTCTAATTTTTAACCCTTCGACGTGTAAGTGTATTATTTTTAGGGGTAACGTCAGCCCATCGTGTCGTTACATGTTTCCGCAATATGGCGTTTTCGTGTTAACTTCGCTACGTTTTTGTGTCAGCCTGTTGTGAGCGTTGTGCGTATTTGTTGCGAGATTATTCATTACGAGAGCGATGACTTGGTGATTTTTCCGCAAAATAAGCTTATAAAGGGTGGACGGGAAGGCAAGTTCTGCGAAGCAATTGCCATGTTTTTAGCTCGCAGCGGTTCATCATTAAGATAAGAGTATAATCTTAAAATTAGTTGTTTATTTATAATTTTGCGCGTTTGATTAAATAAACAAATTTATTTAAATTAATGAAAAATTTCGTTAAAATTGCAAAAAAAACTATCAAAATGTTAAAATCGTTTAGAATTGGTTAAAATCAGTTTAAATTTGCCTGGAAATGCACAGAATTGTCAAAACGTTGTTAAAGCTGATTAAAGTTGATTAGTATGTGCTCAAATTTGCACAACGCTTTGTAGAACAATTAAAAAAACGAAAAATTTGCTCAAAATTTCATAAAAACTGTAAACACTAAAATAACGAGATACACGACTGCTGGTCACAGCGGTAAGAAGTGTCATGTAAATTTACATAAATAATTGCTCACATTTTTCCCTGTAGAGGCGCTGCTCTTGAACCTTCTTAATGTGATTTTTTTCTACTTTCAATAAAGAACTTGCATGCGGTTGTTTGTTTTGATTCCATTCCTTGAACTATCATTGGTGGAAGTCTGATTGATGATTTTTTGTGACATCACAGAAAACAATCAATCAGACTTCGACCAATGAGATTACAAGGAATGAAATCAAAATAAACTGCTGCATGCAAGTTCTTTATTGAAAGTAGAAAAAATCACATTAAGAGGGTTCAAGAGCAGCGCCTCTACAGGAAAAAAGGCGAGTAATTATTTACCAAATCCCCTCACGTCTGGGCCCCCAGTCGTGTATCTTGTTATTCTAAAAAAATGTTGCTAAAATATTATCAAATCGACCAAAATTTGTATAAATGTTTCAAATTCTTTAAAATTACGCAAAATTGCCAAAATGTTGTCGAAATCGTTCAATATTTGCTCAAAATAGTTTAGAATCGACAAAAGTTTGTATAGAATTGCTTGAAAATACACAAAAGTGGTGCAAAACGATTAAATTAATCAAGAACTTGCTCAAAATTGCATAAAAACTATTGAAATGTTGCTGAAATAGTTCAAAATTAATCAAAATTCGTTTAAAATTGCTTAAAATTACGCATAATTGTTAAAATGTTTTTAAAATGGTTTAAAATCGATCAAATTTTGTTTAAAATTGCTTAAAATAATACAAAATTGTTAAAATGTTGTTAGAATTGTGTAAAGTTGTGCAATATTTGCTCAGAATTTAATACAAACTGTAAAAATGTTGGATCGATGTAGTATTTTTCAAAATTTGTTTAAAATTGCTTAAAAATACACAAATTTTCTGCAAATGATTAAATTAATGAAAAATTTGATCAAAATTGCAAAAACAGCAATTTAAAAAAAATTTTGGTTAATTTTAAGTTATTTTAACATTTTAACTGTTTTTACGCAATTTTTCAAAAATATTATGCGTAATTTTAAGCCATTTTGAACAAATGTTGATCAATTTTAAACTATTTTAGCAAAATTTCAACAGTTTTTATGCAATTTTGAGCAAATTATTGATTAATCTAATTGTTTTTCACAACTTTTGTGCATTTTCAAGCAATTCTACACAAATTTTGGTAAATTTTAAACTACTTTAACAATATTTTAACATGTTTTATTCCATTTAGAGCAAATATGGACTTATTTCAACAACATTTTGACAATTTCGTATTGTTTTAAGCAGTTATGTGCATATATTGATCAATTTTAACATCATTTTTATAATTTTGCGTTAGTTTAAGAAATTTTTAACAAATTTTAATCGATCCTTAACTACTTAAGCAAAATTTCAACAGTTTTTATGCAATTTTGAGCAAATTCTTAATTAATTTAATCCTCTTGCACAACTTTTGTGCGTTTTCAAGCAATTCTATACAAATTTTTGTAGATTCTAAACTATTTTGAGCAAATATTGAACGATTTCGACAACATTTTGGCAATTTTGCGTAATTTTAAAGAATTTGAAACAAATTTCGATCAATTTTGAACTACGTTATCAACATTTTAACAATTTTTGCAATTTTACAAAAATATTGAACATCTTTTAAAAATTTTAACAATATTTTGGAGATTTTTGTGCAATTTTAAACAAATTTTTCATCAATTTAATAATTTATTGCAACTTTTATGCAATTTTGAACAAATACTGAACGACTTTGAACAATTTTAACAACGTTTTGACAATTTTGTATAATTTTAGGCCTAAGCAATTTTATTCAGAAATTTAGAACTCATTCGAAATACCAACATTATCAACACATTTTCGTCGGATTCGACTCTCTTATATAAATAATCATTTACAAACCTTACTAAAGGCTTGGGCCTCCCTCGTCTATTTGTAAATTCTATGCAAAATGTCAATACAAACTACGCCTGGTGTGAAAGTATTTTCAAAAATTTTAGCAATAAACAACTTCGAAAGAATGTGCTAACGAGGCGCATCAAACTTGAAAATTTCTCGAACCCTTGAAGCACTTTGAAGTCGTTACTCGGCGAAAAACGAAGGTATTTGAAAGTTCAAACATACACGGTGCGAATTATTTGAATAAATAATATTTACGTAGGTGGTAAATACATGTGATACATCAATAACAATGACAAGGAACCCTTCCAGATGTATGTGCTCCTCAAGTAGGTAAAAAATTCGAAGTTCTACCGTACGCAAATGTTCTACAAGATGTATTTTTTAACACGAGATATTCGCTGAATTAAAACACATCCGAGGAACCCCCCATGGAAGATATAAAATTGGTACACGCTCCATCGAACGATTTGGAACGGTTCCAATTTCCACCTGTCGTATTACACGCGACCCTTCGCGCGAACAATACTCGTTAGATATAAAGTTACCAACGTCGAACACGGTAAACGCTTAAACACACGAATCAGCATTTGATTACATTTTCGGTGACGTTACGAAGAAAAATCTAGTCTGGGGCGTTAATTATTAATGCAAAGATATCTCTGTCGCGAAAAACATTTCGAGAGCGCCTTTCGAATGCTTTTTAAATATTAAATTCGAATTAAAAAGTAATTTACGAAACGGTAACGGCGAAATTAAATCCATTTGGATAATGAGAAAATGGTGTTTTATCAACAGCGCTTCGTCGCGAACAGACGGAGATGGCGAGAAAGCACAGACAGTGCGATTTCTATGCATATAAACAATAAACACACACGAGATAGATGGTCCGTTGTAGCTGTTCGATTTTCGACACCCGAACGTAATTCGACCGCATTAAAGCGATTGATTAATGGAACCGATAACGAAGAAAATACGAGTATAATAATTACCATAGCAGTAACCGAAACGTAACTGTCAGCGATACCGCGAAAAACCATGGGAAACGATTACTGTCAATGGGGCAAATTCTAACAAATGTTCATGCGAGATGTCGCACATCGTATAATTGCTCCGGATGCTTTTTTCAACTGCGACGCATTACCTTGACCAAACTAAATTGAAAATATCGTTTGATGAAATTACCGAAAATCTTATTACGTCTGGAAATCAACGTCGAATCGTGTACAGTTTGATTGGCAACGCTCGACGGAAACAATGCGGTTATTCGCGATACGAGCTATAGCTGAGTAATTTATTAAAAGCTCAAACGTAGGGAAAACGTTGAAAATCAATCGAAACGAATCAAAAAGCTAGCTTTATCTATGGGCCTTTGAAAAATAACCTCAGCTGCTCGCTGCTGCTGGTGAAATTTCTCGACGAAAAACTTTCCATGTTCGCGTTACAATTTCAACCATCGAATTGACTTTTGAAATTAATAAACCGAAGAATACAGAACGGCGAAAAATTAACTTCACGATGTAAACTTTTTCCTTTATTAAAATACACCCGAGTGATCCCCGACGAGAAAGCTCGTTCTCGTCCGAATTTTTTTGCCCTACACCGTAGTCGTATACACGAGGCAAAAAAGGAGAAAAACCCGAGCAGAAAAGGAGAACACAGGATGCAATAGTAAAATACTAAGAAAAGCTATAAATTTTACACAACATGCACACTAGCATTTTCGCATATAAAGCGTTCAGTCGCCAAATATATATGGCGCCGATGCGAATCTTTTACGTGTCCCGTTATAATAAGTAGTTAGCCATATCGGATTCGAATTTCTATTTGTTATACATTAACAACTCCCATACGCGGTAACTACGGGTTTTTTATCTAAACCCTTTTCCTCCTACGCCCCCACCGCGTCCTCGTAAATTGCGTAAATAAAAGGGTAACACGGCCAACAATCGTGCCGTAATTTTGCCTATGTATTAGAAAAATTGATGCGAATGAATGTAAAATTTTTGACAGCTCGAATTACGACCTTATAAGGGCTCGAAATGAAATAGCGGTTTTTTCCCAATCGACACGAGCGTCGTAAATACTCGAAAATTCGCCTATATATCAAAACCGATGAAAAATTATGCTCGGTTTTGTACGTATCTCGCGTCTAAGTCTACGCATTAAATGGCCTTTTCATTGGTTAACGAATTTAATTCCGGTGAAATTTCGACCGAATCGTTGATCATTTGTGTGAACGAGGCGAGACGGTATTTATTTGATTACTTCGATAGTATACTTTTTGGACTTTTTGGGGTGAATTATTTGTGCAAAAATTATTTCGTCGGTGGAGAAAGTTCAAGTAGTTGATTTAAATCAATTCGAGTCGATTCAAATCGATCCAAATCTATGCAAAGTGACTCAAATCGATTCAAGTCGACTCATACAAATTGATTAAAAATCAATTCAAGTCGATTCAAATTGATTTAAATCAATTCAGATCAATTTCCAGTAGATTCAAGTCGATTCAAATCAATTCAAATAGATTTCCAGCAAATTCCAGTCTATTAAAATCGATTAAAGACAGTTTAAATAGATTCAAGGCGATTTCAAGTCGATTCAATTTGACCCAAATTGATTCAAATCTGTACAAATTAACCCAATTTAATTCAAGTCGATTCAAATTCATTTCAAGTCGATTCAAATCAATTCAAATCGATTCAACTCGATTCAAGTCGATTCAAATCGATCCATATCGATTTCAAATCATTTCAAATCTATGCAAAGTGACTCAAATCAATTCAAGTCGATTCAAATCTATAAAAATTGACTCAAATTAATTCAAGTCGATTCAAATCAATTCAAATAGATTTTCAGTAGATTCAAGTCGATGTAAATCGGTCAAAGACAATTTAAATAGATTCAAGGCGATTTCAAGTCGATTCAATTTGACCCAAATTGATTGAAATCGATTCAAATTTATACAAATTAACCCAATTCAATTCAAGTCGATTTTAAGTAGATTCAAATTTACCCAAATCGATTCAAATCAATTTCCAGTAGATTCTAGTCGATGTAAATTGATCAAAGGCAATTTAAATAGATTCAAGGCGATTTCAAGTCGATTCAATTTGATCCAAATTGATTAAAATCGATTCAAATCTGTACAAATTAACCCAATTCAATTCAAGTCGATTTTAAGTAGATTCAAATCGAATTCCAGTAGATTCAAGTCGATGTAAATCGGTCAAAGACGATTCAAATAGATTCAAAGCAATTTTAAGTCAATTCATGTTAATTCAAATCGATCCATATCGATTTTTAACTGATTCAAATCCATTTCAAGTCGATTCAATTTGGCCCAAATTGATTAAAATTGATTTCAAATCGATTCAAATCCATACAAATTAACCCAATTCAATTCAAGTCGATTCAAGTAGATTCAAATAAATTCAAGTCAATTTTAAGTCGATTCAGATCGATCCGTATCAATTTTAAATTGATTAAAATCCATTTCAAGTCGATTCAAATCGATTTCCAGTAGATTCAAGTCGATGTAAATCGATCAAAGACGATTCAAATAGATTCAAGGCGATTTCAGGCGATTCAAGTTAATTCAAATCGACCCTTATCGATTTTAAATTGATTCAAATCCATTTCAAGTCGATTCAAATCGATACAACTTCTTTACTTATAATGAAGTTCACCTTTTACTCACAAAAATCGCTTTCAGTAGGAAAATCTATGTTTTTTCAAATTTGAAAATGTCGATTTCTTTGAAAGACTCAGTTTTATGTTGTACACGATGAAAATACCCTTCTTCAGAATTCCTTAATCTATAAACAACTTGATTGTAACTGAAATAAATCTAAAATTGGGAGCCCGTTTTATTTGAATCTCTAGGCAAATGTGCTCAAATTTTAGTAATTTTCTGAGTAACTCTGATGACTAAACACAATAAAAGAGCTTCTCGTCGACTCTTTTTTAAAACCAGGAGATAACCTTATCGGGAAATTTTGTTATTCAGGTTTGTCAAGTGGATGTGGTACATCAATATTTTATTTTGAACTAATATCTCATCCTCAAATTATAAACAACAAAATGCGGAATAACTCACTCGGCAATAAATTCGACTATTTTCCATATCACGACGTAAATCCACAAAGTTGTCAATACCGTTGAAAAGGTTGCAATTTCGATTGGATGTTTTGTAAACCCGAAGATTCTGAAAATCGGCTCTTTCGGCGATTCGCGTTTTATTTGAAAAATTTAATTCACGCTTCCTTAAACATCGCACGGATTACACGCTTCGAATTATTCCCAAAGTATTTAAACGTTTTCGTTATGGCGGAAAAGAAAAGCCTATCGAGTTTATAGGTAAACGAAGAAATTGGGGTACACGATGGTCCTTTAGGGTTTCTTTTTCGTGTGTAAAAGTAAAGAAGCAATGAAAATTTTACATCGGACGAGAAGCCTAAATTGTGAGCACCACGTATATGTAAGAATATACAGATTAAAAAAAAATCGATGAATTATTCAGATGTAAATTTGCGTCAGATATAGAACGAGGTAGCGAAACGTAAAATTATACATGCTATACGAATTACCAAATGAGAGAACGTCTATGGTCCCTAGCGAATTTTTCAAATGTCAATTTAGTTCAATATACTCGTCGCTAGTTGTAAAGATGGTAACACTATTAATCAGCCTTGTGACCTACCTAGAAATTTTTTACTCGAGATAAACCATCATGTTTTCACACGTTACACTCGAGTGGTAACTTTCGGACGAAACAGTGGTTCTAAAATTTCTCAAACCAGTCACATTACAGGTCAAATTTCCACGCCGTCGGTAAGAGCTTAAACCTAGACCCTTTTTATTCCCACGCGAACGCTAAAATATCGAACTACGTATTTCTTAAATTAAAACATCCTCCGTTGTATTAGCACGAAACGCGAATTTTATAGCTCGAATGTTGCTTGATTTATTAATAAAAATGACCCCTCCCCCCCAAAATTCCACATAAACTCGACCAGCAACGATGTGAGAGTGAAATATAAAGAAATCATCAATTTTCATGTATCTCGGAGCTTTTTCGCAATACACGTCGGAGTTATTTATGCTCAATGAAGTGAACGATTATTCTGTATCGTCTTGAAGAATTTTTTTCCTCGACCTTAAAAAACAAAAATATTTTCCACAAAGCCAATAATCAAATTCCATCTCATATTGTATTTTCATCTCGACGTTCTACATTCATATACAGATGTAATATCGAAAAACGACTATTTACCCAAATATACGTTAGCGTTTAAGATTTCCCGCCAGAATTCATTCCTTTCTGCGTATTCGCTTTTTTTCCTCTTTCAGTGAGCTTCAAATTTTGCATAAAGTGAAATATAATTTCGGTAATAGTTTGCTACATTGGAAGTTACAAAATTGAAAGGGAAATATAATTTTTTGCTTATTCGATTTATTATTCTGTTTTGTTTATCGATTTGACACCGCGTATTTTATCTTCTTTTGTAAGAAATATAATAAAGAACAATAAAAAAACTTGTTATGGTGAGAAAGGAAGGCAAGTATTTCTGCAATATTCCAGAGAGGTACTTGGAAGGTCAACGAAATGAGATGTTTTAGCAGAATGTCATAAGAATATCATAGGAAGGTCATAGGAAAGTCTCAGCAACGCTTAAGAAGTTTTTAAGATGACACAAAAATGTCGCAGTAAGGTCTAAGAAACGTTTCAGAAGTATTTTCAATATATTTGAAATGTTACATTCACGGGAGTATAACAAGAAGGTCATAGGTCATAGTAAGGTGGTAGGAATGTTTCAGCATACTAAAGAAGTATTTGAGAAGTCATCAGAATGCCACAGAAAGGTCATAAGTCATAGTATTGTCTCAGGAATGTTTCAGCGACGCTTTGGAAGTATTTGAGAAGTCACCAGAATGTCACAGGAAGGTCATAGGTCGTAGTATTGTCACAGGAATGTTTCAGCAATACTATAGAAGTATTTGAGAAGTCACCAGAATGTCACAGGAAGGTAATAAGTCATAGTATTGTCACAGGAATGTTTCAACAACGCTTTGGAAGTATTTGAGAAGTCACCAGAATGTCACAGGAAGGTCATAGGTCGTAGTATTGTCACAGGAATGTTTCAGCAATACTATAGAAGTATTTGAGAAGTCACCAGAATGTCACAGGAAGGTAATAAGTCATAGTATTGTCACAGGAATGTTTCAACAACGCTTTGGAAGTATTTGAGAAGTCACCAGAATGTCACAGGAAGGTCATAGGTCGTAGTATTGTCACAGGAATGTTTCAGCAATACTACAGAAGTATTTGAGAAGTCACCAGAATGTCACAGGAAGGTCATAAGTCATAGTATTGTCCCAGGAATGTTTCAGTGACGCTTTGGAAGTATTTGAGAAGTCATTAGAATATCACAGGAAGGTCATAGGCCACAGTATTATCACAGGAATGTTTCAGCAATACTATAGAAGTATTTGAGAAGTCACCAGAATGTCACAGGAAGGTCATAGGTCATAGTATTGTCACAGGAATGTTTGAGCAATACTACAGAAGTATTTGAGAAGTCACTAGAATGTCACAGGAAGGCCACAGAAATATTTCTGCATCATTTCAATTGTGTTTGAAATGTAGCTGAAAATATTCGAACGACCTCTCTGTTATATTCTTGTTCTTTTTCGTTGACTTTTCAAACACCAATTTTCCTGTGACATCTCAGAAACATTTCAAATACCTCTAAAACATCGCCAAAAAAATCCAGTGAACTTTTACACGTCCATTTCTCCAAGAAAAACACCATTTAATCTTAATTAAATCATATTCAGGAAACAATGTTGTATTTTTCTCCAACATAAAAAATACCAAAGAGCCCGAAAGTCGCTAAACTGCTCGTTATTAAGATTAAACGCCCCTGTCTGCGGATACTTCTTTTTCACGGTAAATTAAATATATTTAGGTATTTTCCGTCCTATTTAAAACGATAATTCTCGAGATGAAATTGACAACAACAAAATAACTCGGAAGAAGTTTTTCGCTAGAGTAAATCGCTTTTTTAAATGTTATTTGCGCTCGATGCTGGTTGAATAATAAAGACAAATAAATAAAGGGGAAATTGAATTCGATGAAATTTTTATAAAATAAGCAAAAAATATTTTATTGTTTACTGTACAAAAAACCAGGTCAAAATTTCTCGTTTAATTTCATTTGAAAATTGGTGTAAAAACATCTCAATTGACTAAAATACATTTTTAAATCGAAAAATTCTACGAAGAAATTCCCAATGATTGCGCGCTTTTTTGCAAAATTTTACATCTAAAAACGTATATTTATAGATATGAAATCTCTCTTATACAGAAGAATCATTTATGAAGGAATTTCCACAAATCTACATGTAAGGCGTGAGTCGTCGAAGAAACACGAAAGGGTTACGCGACTTCACGTTATGTAAATCAACGAATCATTTCACCGTAACAAGTGACATGACGTGTCGTGACGGTAAAGTTCTACCATTTCAAGATTTCCACATGATTTTCATCTATAATAAGAAAAAGAGAAAGGAATATTCATACGTATATGTAAATTTGGCAACATAGGGCTAATACGTGATACAGACGAAATGAAAATATAAAAAATATAAATGAACGTATCGTAGAACATTGTTCCGTAATACGAAACAGATTACTCCGGGTATCTCCATTTTTCATATTTTTTGCGGCTGCGAAATTATTTATGAAGATGCGCATGGTTGCATGAAAAGTTTTTGTATAACCTTAAAACAGTCAACGTACTAATGGAAAAAGTTTACTTATAGGATAATTTTTCCTCTATCCTTTTTATTTCAGCGTCAAAGGCATTCAATATATTTTTTGTTCGCGGTGATATTAACGTCAACGTTTTTCATATGAAATACTCGTCAAATTAGTCGTGAAACAAAATCTTTTGGCAGTTCGGTTCTTAAATTTATTTACCATTACTTAACATTAGCGCGAGGCGAATCGCCCGACAACAAATTCACCGAGGTGGTAAATTGAGTTTTCTTTTTTCTAACCGAACTTTGATTCGGCGTTGTCAAATCTCTTTTTTTCGAAATAATCGAGCTATAAAGATTTTAAATGGTAGCTGCGGAACGTGGCTTTCGTTTTATTATCGTCGGCGAATTATCTAAGATAGTTGAACTTTATGTTCGTCGTTCGTGCGAAAGTAATTCGTTTGACGGGATTAATTTTAAATTACCTAAAGTGTATTTAAATAAATATTGGAATTTGGAATTCAACGAAAGCGAAAAATTAATTAGGAGTGGTATTATCTGAGACACCTACGAGATGAGGAAATTACCTCCGGAAATTTGTTTAGCTCGTAATAACAACAGGAGGTTAAAATTAGTTCTTAGGTGGGTTTTGTGATTTTGGAAATATTTGAATTCCAAGTGGATTCGATCGATGTGTTCGAAGTGGCTTCACAAACCAAGTTGTTCCAAAGTCTTAGGTTTCAATCAGAAGCTGGCATGTGAGAGATTCGATGCTTCAAAAATTCATTGGGTCGTCGTTAGATTTTGTCAAACGACCTAATTCGAACATGTGCAAAGGAAATTAACTATTTACGAAGAAGCGCATGATTCGACATTCCTTTTTGTGCTCATTTACTTCTAGTAAGAATTTTGTGACATTTTTATGTCTTGGATGTGGCACATGAACTCGAAAATCGCCACAAAAAAGCATCACGAAGAAACGTTTTGTCATGGTCATGTGATGACGACACGCCATCGTTGTGGTGATATGTCATGATCACTGGTGGCACATTATGATGACAGGTCGTAGTGACTCATGTCACGGTTTCATGTTATGGTGATGAGTGATATGTATTCATGTCTTGGTGGTGTATGGTGATGATACTTCATGGTAACGTGATGATGACTCGTCATTGTTTTGGAGACATGTCATGATCACGTCATGGTGGCACGTTGTGATAACTTATCATGGTGACTCCAAGCTGAACGCTTCAAGAAGTGTGATAACGACACGTTAATGTTCTGGTGACATGTCATGATCATGTCATAGTGACACATTATGATGACAGGTCATAGTGACTCATGTTATGGTCATGAGTAACATGTATTCACGTCATGGTGGTGTATAGTGATGACATATCATGATAATGTAATGATGACACGTCATTGTTTTGGTGACATGTCATGATTATGACATGGTAACACGTTATGATGATTGGTCACGGTGACTCGTCGTAATGACATGACATGGTGACTCCAAGCTGAACACTTTAAGAAGTGTGGTGACGACACGTCATTGTTCAGCTGACATGTCATAGGTCATAGTGACTCATGCCATTGCGACTCCAAGCTGATACTACATTGGAGTCAAACTTAAAAAATTAGAAGCTGTTACATCTTGTTTTTCAGCTAACGTTGGTTTCATGATCGTTTTAGTTTTGGAAGACTTATGCTTCTTCTTAGTTGAATATAATCGTCTTTGTGGTATGATTTTTGAGCTGTTTTCTTGAATTTTCTTGTTTTTTCCCTTTTGCTTCTCTTCAATTGGTTTTGCTGTCAGTGTTGGTGTTTTTATTATAGAATTTTTCAATTCGAAATGGTTTTTTAGTTTTAACAATTCACCATGAAAGTAAATTTTATCTTCTGGTTTCGAACTCAAAACAATATTATGGTTGGAATCCTTCGTTTTCCCTTTGAGATTAACAGTAACTCCGTGAGCATTGGAATAATGCTTTTCTAAATTGAACGGTCTGCTCACTGAAATTCCACAGTTATCACAAATATACATTTTGACCATTTAATATTCATAAATAAGCTGTAAGAGAAATGTTTTAATTTTTGTAAAAAAATTACAATAATTTCAATCAAACTATCGACTCATTCTTATCACACATTAGTCGTGCATGGTGGAGATGATTATAAACACATTATGATTGGTCGGAGTAAAATTCAGATTCCCTGTCCCTAACGACCAGTCAAGCTGATCATTTTTAGAAGTTTCATCTAGGAAAAGTATTCAAAGGCTTTTTGTCTCATCGAGCGAACAAACCTCTTCATTTGTTATAATTTAAAATAAATTGATTCATGTTTCTAGGCAGATTAAATTGTATTTTATTGAATAATAAATAATTTCATAAACAAACAAAATTAAAAAAATCCATCGTTTCTATTCGCTTTTCTTGCTTTTTTGGAAACGCACCGAATCCAAAAATGGACCCAAAGACCGGATTTCTTTTCCCGAGCTCGTCATCTCACAAAATGCTCGTTACGTTGACGCAGAAAAATGCTCCTTTTTTTGAATAACTTAGGCGTGTGAAAATGCTAACAAAATGGCACCTTATTTACGCCAACTCAAGAGAGCAAAACCGCGAGAGAAAAAAATAAGGATACAAATAAAGAAAAATACTTGGCATACTCGTAAAGCGGAAAATAACAAGATATCTGGTTGAATTTTCATGTCTCTTTTGCTGTCTAAATCGTGGTTAAGTAGAAAAAATCACATGGTATTTACTTGAAAAAGCGATAAAAAAAAGAAAAATTAACCGCCACAATGATACGAAGAAGGAAGTAGTTCACTTAAAAAAATTGATTCTTTTAGAAAAAAGGCAGAAAAAGGCTTTAGGTTTATTTTGTACAAGATAGCGAGGATTTTGGAAAACGTTGCACGCGAATTTGAAATGTAAAACACGATGGGAGAAATTTCGGTTTTGGTGCTTTTTTATTTATTTATTGCCATCGGATGCATTCGAGTAAGATTAACGATTCCTTGTGACATGTTCTTGCTGGCTTTGTATTGGCATATTGTCAAAATTCGAGCTTACCCTGGTCGCATTTTTAAGGGCAACGTGTATAAGAGAGCACGTGTATGTTGGATAATTCTTTTTATAGATTTTCAAAAAACCTATTGCCATATTTTCCGATATACATGTTGGTTGAGATATTGTTGATGGAAATTTACCGTGCTGTGTCGGTGTTTATTTTTATCATTTTTGGGGAGAATATAGAAGTTGCATTTTTTTTACATTTTTTGGTTTATAATTTCTTATAAATTTCGAAGAAAATTCTTCCACGTGCGTACATTTCTTCGTAAACATCTTTTGAGAACTAATCTTCAGAAGGGGTAAAAAAACAATTCCAATACGAAATACAAGAAATGCAATATGTACGATTTAAGGAAAAATAATCTGTTATAAAGAGATTGCCGAATATTGGGTCATTTGTATTGAGTTGTTCGCGAATAAGGGTGGAACTGACGACTGCGTACTCATGTCGTGCCCACACAATCACAATACTTCCTACTTTTCCAACTTTTAATCACATGTTTAACCCCTGAACCACCTGTAGCATGTTTTAATCAAATACGATACCACAAGCATGGCAATACCGATTCGTGCGATATGATTCGCGCCGCAGAAACGCGAATCTCGACATAATTTGTAATTTTTCCGAGAACCCCTTTGAAAAGTTTAACGGCCTAGTTTCAAAATAAACAAAAAACTTCACGTGGGTGTTACGAAGAAGGGCGAGATTTAAGTATTCGTCCTTAGAAGAAGTTTCGTGCAGCATTAAATTTTATCATATTTTTGTGGGTGTTATATTTTACCTAAAAGGTGGAATTAACGAGTTTGCTAATTTAAAAATTCAATTTGTTTAAAGAGGCGAATTTTCGTAATGTGCGAAACTTCAAAGTATTTTTATTTTTAAATTAGGCGTGTAATTGCGTACTTTATGGCGTGAAATTTAAATTCGATTCTATGATGAAGAATACCTAGATTTTAAAAGCACAGATGGGATTAATTCGTTGAAATTTTAACAGAAAATTGACGCAGGTGTGACTTATGTTCGAAGTTTTTTTCTCAGGTTGGATCTTCCTGTGAGAAGTTTCCTGTGATTATTATGCCTCGTTATTTTAATTCGTGATGGTGGAAATATGAAAATTACGGAATTAAGGGAATTGTTGGTGGCGTCGAAAAATCAGATTTACCCAAAAAGCGATGATCCCATGAACATGTTCCAAATCAGCCCACAAGTCTGGTTTTTCTGCGTTGAAAACCCGTTTCATGCTGGTTTGTCTGGTTTGAAAACCCGTTTCATGCTGGTTTTCCTGGTTTGAAAACCCGTTTTATACTGGTTTTTCCGGTTTGAAAACCAGTTTTACCTTGGTTATACTTCTGACCTTGAAGATGTATAACAAAATCTAAATTCTTTTAATTCTTTAAAAAAAAACATATCATTTATTATCATCCAATCAAGAATTAGAAATTATCATCGAATTGGCAATTACTGATTATTTTTATTTTCCCTTCGAAGATTTCAGGTTTCAACTTAAAAGCTAAAATATCTGAAATTCGGGTTCCGTAAGTCGATATAAGTTTATAAACAATTTTTTGAAAGTAAGAAACGAAGAGTCGTTTGTGAAACCGACTTCCTTCGAAATTTGAATGTAGGTCAAATCGACTCTTGGCAGAACTAAAGACAGAATTATTCAGAAAAGAGCTCACCAGTCAGTAATAGATTTTCAGCCTACTCGAATTGATCCCCTCAAGTTTTAAGGTACCTGAAAAATGCTAAAAAGATTTCCAATTAGTCGCTTTGTTACTTTCATCGTAACGTGACATATCCTGGCGGCAAAGCCATTAAAATTATATTACACAACGCAAACAAAAAATACATAGGACTTTGGAGCATCGATGAAATGACCATGTTCTAATTTTCATCTCGCAAAGGCCGGATTTTCATATCGTTTCTTGTAATTATAACGAGATTTCCCCATCAAACGAACGTGATCATTTCATCATATTTCAGCACTATCGTCAATCGCACAATAACACATTCTATCGAAAATTCCTATAAATCTATAAACGAACGTGCACACAAGAGCCATAAAAAACGGCGCGATAAACCGACAACACCGAAGTGTACTTGGAACATTTCAGAATTAAAAGGAGGAAAAAAAGAAATAAGAAAAAATAATAAAAGGGGAAAATGCAAATACCGTAAATTTCGATATTCATAAACGAAAACGCAACTCCAAACACAATCATTTGCCTTTATTAACATGACCGAAAAAAAAAGCAAACGTTAATAGCTTTCGCTAACAGCGATACTTTGGCCTTTTTTATTATCCTCATTTGTGTTAATGTACTCGACAAAGTTTTCCACAGCGTATGGCCAATTTATCGGTTGAAGTACTCATTTAAGAATTAACTCGACTACATTTTTCATGTCGAGAGTTTTTCTTATGAGCCTAGGAAAAAAAATAAAGTGGAACATATTGTGAAAATTTCATACGGTCGAGTTTCCCTCGTTTAAATGAGCTCCTGCGTTGAAGTTACGTGTGGGCAATGGATGAAATAACGTTCTGAAAATTATAAACATTTTGGAAATTATCTTTTTGAAGTTTTACATTCCGATGGATAAATACGATATGTAAGCAACGTTGTTCGGTGAGCTCTGCGCGCGTATTTCGTTAACGTAAATTTGCAGTAATATTCGTTCGGATCATACTTCAATGAACACGCACGTGTTCCTACAAGAAGTAACGTCTTGCATACAATTTTCTTCTATAGCGTGAACATTGTGTTTGTGTAAATACTTATAAATGCTCTTTATGAAAATCTCCGAAGAATATTTGTATTGTTAAGGTGTACGAAAATGAGCTAAAAAGTGATTCGTTCTCGTTGTGTGAATCGATATGTAACAGATAAAGGTATCGAGAAAATTCAAATGATAATGAGCTGTTCTACTGAAGATTAAAAGACTTCGTCAGTATACCAAAAGTTTACATAAACTTTCACGAGCTATCGATTATAATTTAAATATACGTATTCGGTAAATCTTTCGAAGATATATTTACTACCGAAGATAGTTATTTTAGTTGTTACAAAAGTTTCATCGCTCGATGCAAAGATACATTTCGTTTCCTTATTATCATCTCGTGAAAAAAACATGACGATTAATTCGAGTAAAATTGTGCATTGTTAGAAACTACCGGAATAAATATCCGGTATTATGCATCAACGAATCAGAAATTACATTCGAGTTGTTATGGTATGAAAACAGCATTAGAATAATGAAACTTATGGTAAACGTATTTAAAACGTTGGAAAAGTAGAACATTTGTTCTGCGGGTCATTGTTCGAAAACCAGGTGACCTTGGGTAATAAACCAGTCGCGTTATGATATCAACCCGTGTGTCTGGTTTTTCTGGTTTAGCAACGCGTTTTGTGTTGGTCTTCTCTGTGACCTTGAAGATGTATATTATGGTTATTTTAATTATTAAAAATAGTGATTTTATTATTAGTCCAGTCAATCTAGCTCGAAAATGACCTCGGCTTGCAAAACGAGATGATACGTTGAATTTTGGTATATACCTAGTATTCGATACCCTTTACAACATGCTTCACTCCAGAACAGATGTCATGTTTTCAGGTTCGCTTTTGTGGATCTAAGCCCCCTAAATTCGGTTTTTCGTTTATATCTTGGTGAAAACTGGTTTTATCAAAAAAATAGTTCAGTTCAAAATTGAAACACACTAAATTCTCTACAAAATGCATATATTAAGAGTTGATGTAACTGGCTTAGATTCCGAGCTACGTGAGATTGAAAAAGGAGCATTTTTTGCGAATTTTTAACAAAATTCGCATAAATTTAGTTTTTTACCTGTAACCATGGGAAAAAATGGTTTTTCGTGAAAATGTATAATAACTGAAATGAAAGATGACAAAATTTTCTGCAAATTCCATTATAAAGAAGTTAGATTGCTTTCTTAGTTTTCGAGCTGTGACGTCGTAAAGAAAGGGGGTTTTGCTTATTTTTTAGCCTAGTTTTGTAGATACAGTATTTGTAGAGGATTTAGTAGGCATCAACCTCGAACTAAGCTATTTTTTTTCATAGAATCATTTTTTGTTACACTAGAGCCGAAAAACTGTACCCTACACAATTAAGCCAAAAAGTCATCTATTCACGAAAAATGCTCCTTTTTCAATCTCACGTAGCTCGGAATCTAAGCCAGTTACATCAACTCTTAATATATGCATTTTGTAGAGAATTTAGTGGGTTTCAATTTTGAACTGAACTATTTTTTTAATAAAACTAGTTTTCACCAAGATATAAGCGAAAAACCGATTTTAGGGGGCTTAGATCCACAAAAAAGGGAACTTGCAAACATGGCATCTGTTTCGAAGTGAAGTATGTTGTAAAGGGTATCGAATACTAGGTATATACCAAAATTCAGCTTATCATCTCGTTTTGCAAGCTCAAATGCTAGATCGACTGGACTATACGTATAATCGAGTCAAAAATTAAAACGTCATCGTTACATCGATAGTAAATTATAATTTTCAAGTTTCCTGTGTACTTTTGTGAACCCCTGAAGTTGTTTTGGGTTAAAAATTTAGACGAAAATTGTAAATAATATTTCTATTAAACTTCCAGTTAATTTAAAATTTGATATCAAAATAAAAAGTAGTAAAGACCCGAAGCATAGGTCATGGATAATTACGTATGATGAAACTTAGCTATCCAATTTCCATTTTTTCATAATTTTTTTTTTTAATCAAAACTTGAGAGATGTATAAGACTATATCCAATTCTGAATTAATGCGATCATATTTCTCTTTCGAAACGATTAATCAATAAAAATAAATTCGCAAAGTAAAACTCAAAAATTCCATCTGCTATTATAAAACTAATTTCGTTGAAAGTTGGAAAAAAATTGATTTATCTGCGAACGATTCATCGTAGGCAGAAAAAATAGTTGTGTCGAGAGAAAAAAGTCTGGAAACAGAAAAGCACAAATGCTTTTACAACAAAGACTAACAAAATTTATCGAACGGATTAAGCCTCACTATATTGTAAATTAAATCAACTCGTAATTTCAAATTTTTAATCGAATAAATACAAAAATACAATCGCGAAAAATTGAAGTTTTAATTAAAAGGAGCATTTGAATTTCTGCTGAAAGTGAAAATGTTCTTTCGGTTGCTAGGTTACAAATATAGTATACTCGTAGTTACTAAAGAGGTATCTAATACCTCTTGAGAAACACTTTCAAAAGTAGAAAAAAATTCGTTTTCGCAAACCGCACGCAGAATTTTGCGATATTCAAATTGCCCTCGCGAGTTGAAAAAATTTAATGAAGTCTTTGTCAATAATTCCTTTTTACCACGTTTTAACATAATTCCTTCGATTGAATATCGCCCACGGAGAATTTCATTGTAACTGAATATTAATTCGTAGAGATGGCGATGATCGAGATAAATATATGAGAATTTTAGCAATTACGCCTTTTTCTTTTTAAGCGCTACAAAAAAAGCTAGTTCTACCTTTATCGTATAAATCTGATAAATAAGCAACGATTCGCGATACTGTTTGTAATTAAAGTGTAAAAAAACTTTCGTCCTGCTTTTCTTCTTTTTTTTTTTACCGGCATAATGATTTTTTAATAGCAAAACTACAACGTTACGTTCGTCAATTAAAAATTCCATCATCAGAGTATCTGTCATAGGGCAACGTGAAACAACATTCGTTATGCGATTGAAATGTACAAAATGTTTCCTCGGCGATGGAGGAAAATATTTTTTACGATAGTTTTGCGACGTTTTGACATACGAGTTGATTCGTTGACGTTGATCAATTTTTTTATCGCTCAACTCAACATATTCGTTTTACATGTTTAAAAAATGAATTATCGATGTCTACATGAAAAAAAATTGTTTCGCTGTGAAATTATTAAAAATCTAATTGTCACGTGAACGTACAACTTGATCGTTCCGCGGGTACGTTACAAATGACGCTAATGCGACGCGAGCACCGAACAAGCAGTGTTGCCAAAAGGAAAACTAATAAAATACCTCGATATTTCCCTACCTTATTTCTTGGATTTTTTTAAATCGAAAGTAGTCATGTTATCAAAGGTTCTACTTTTGTACTAAATAAATCTGAGGATGGTATTTTATCCACCTTGAAGGATTAATTTGACGACGAAAAAATCAATGTTTGTAGAAATGAACCTCATGTGGAAATATTTTCCGCGCCTAATAAATGGATTTTGCGAATTTATTACTTTTTAAAATGAAAATAACCTTTTTCGTGTTTTCATTTTTACCTTCATTCATCATTTTATACATGTCTGGAAATGATTATCTTTTGGTTGGTAATTTTCATGTATACCTATGTTTAAAAATAACATCTTTATTGTTTTCTCATGTTTACAGCTAGTGAACAAAATGGAGTAATGTCTACAATTAGTGATAAATCCGTATCAGTTAAGAATTTCACAAAGCACTGCGAACAAAGAAGAAAATTCCCAATATTATATAAAATAGAATTTCAAGTAAGCAGGAAATTTCATTAGATTTATAATCATTTAAAAATAGACAGGTATCTACGCGAGTATGAAGAAAAGAGCTGCTTCACGTTGGGTTCTTTTTATTGGCAAATTAATATATCGAAGTTTATATATAAATTGGCGAACACATTATTCATCCAATTAGCACAACTGTGCCTTGTGATCATTTAGAAAATGTTATAGTTAATTTCATCTAAAACGGAACGATATCAGTAGCTCGGAAATTATATTAAGCTAAAGTTTAGCCACTTTAAAAATAACTTTCTATGTCTTGATAGAAAAAAAGTTGGAACATTTTAATCAAAAGTTGAAATTTTTTGTGTTAAAATGGTTCAAGGCGAAAAAACACATTAGTAAATGTTTTTCCACATTGTAATTCAAACGTCGCTGATCGATTTGAAAATATAAGGAGAAAATTTTGCGGCTTTTTCTGGAAAATGTTTTATTCCAGGAACGTTATCACATGTGACGATCAATAAATATAAATTAGATTAATGGTTTAGGCGTCACAGTGTCGCCGTTAAAGCGTACAAATGTTTTAATTTTTTTTCTCGGTTTTTTTCCCCAACAAATCCCGGTTTAACGTGTTCTACACCCGAAAAGCTTTTTTAATCGAGAGGATAGCGGTTTAGTAATTAATTTCATCCTCGAATTTGTATCTTGTATTGCGGATTATTACAAAAATTAAGAAACGGATTTATTCGTCGAGGATGAAATTACAATATTTCGAAGCAATTGGTAAAATACCTACTAATCGTGTTTTATACGCCTAACTTAAAAAAATCTATTTTTAATCAGATTATGAGATTAACGTAGTCTTTAAATGCGTGTCAGATCGAGCATCTTATTGCTTATAATGTGAAAATTTTACGCGAATTTTAATTAAACTCTATTACGTGAGTATCGAATCTTAAATGATTTAATCGAATAAATTTTTCATCGAGTATATTACCAATGCTTGAGAATTTCTCATGAGCCATCGTAGATTTTAGGTATCTAACAACACATAACACTCGAGTTATATTATGTCAGATAAATCCCAAAATGAAAACCGACATGGATGAGTCGGCGTGCTTAGTTTTATTCTCGATATAATAGTTTCTTCATTAAAAAGAAACAAACCTTTTCTCTGAGTTCGATATCGTTGGCGAGTTATTCGATTTTTGTCTCAGAAAGTATATTTTTTCAACGATATGTTTGTTTTACGTTAGAAAAACAATCGAAACAATCTCTGAAGTTTCTCGAAATGGAATTAATAAATAATTCTTTTTATGTTTTCACATCAAGTAAAACTTCACGTTGGTGTACGTTTCCTTTTTGAGGTTAATCGATTTTTTTTTCATTGAATTTTTCAGACTGCCGTTAAAGTCGAAACGCACTCATGTCGACATGCCTTAAAAACAAATAATAAAGAAAAAAATCAAAATCCTCGTTGCATTCCATGTAAGTATGTTAATTTAATGTAGGATTTTAAAATGTACATTATGAGTACCTATTTTCTTATGTCAAGGGTATTTACATTTTCTGTTGGTGCAACACTGTTTTCTCGCTATCAAGTAGTGATAAATTACGTTAGTCGCGTTTCATCCACAGGAAGTATTAGTCGTTTGTTACCTGCGTTCTTCGGGGGTTTCTTTTCATTAAATGGGAATATTTAGTTGAATTTTTCATCGTTAGTGTGTTGTTTGAGAATAACTCATTTCTGTTTGGTTCCTCTGAGTTTTGATGTGATTTCGTGCACAGCCACGCTATCCAGCTTTATACATTTAGAGTGATTTTTGTAGGAAATTTAACGTAGATTAATTTACTTCAATGTATATTTTTCAGTAGAAAGCTTTGATTTTGAGAAAAACGCAAAAAACTAAAAAGTACACATTAATACGAAAAAATTGCAAAATGTAGGCAACTTCTCATACCCTTAGCATTGCAACCGAGCATTTTAGCTACAAAAGCTTCCTATCATTTTTATAGGAAATTAAACGTAGATTTATTTTGTTTATTTTAAATTTTTTTATACGAAGCGTAGTTTTTGAGAAAAAAGCAAATAACTAATTTTTCTCGAAGTTTTAATCCCTTAAAACCCTGAACGATGATCGTATGGTGTTGGATTTCGGAAATATTATTGAGATCGCTATTTCTTACAACTTCCCAAAAAAATTGCGCTTGTCTGAATTATTCGTGTAGGACCATTTTTGGTCTATAATTACTGTTTTCCTCTTTAATTCAACTTCATCGGTGACGTCACTGGTTGGATTTGCGGAACGATGGTCAACTATGGAAGAATGCTTTAATAGTGAATTTGCCAACTAAAGAGGAGAGGCCTGAATAGAATATAATTTCTCAAAAAAATTACTTTAAAAATGTAATAAAAAATTAAATAGCTCCTCACTAAATTCAAAACTTCACCAAAAACACGAGTAGTTCGAAGTGAAGAGATACTGTGTACAATTTCATGCTACATGATGCAAAAAACACCTATTTTTCTATTCCTATCAAAACACAAGACTTCTTTTTTTATTCGTTTAGTTGGAATTCCAAATCGTGTGCTCTTTGAACACCTCCAGTTCGTGAATCCATTCGCATAAATCTTGTAAAAAAAACCCCCATAAAACAGGAAAAACATCCCAGCAATATTTCTCCCTTCGAAATAAATCGCTCATAATGTCACCAATGCAAACGAATTTCGACGGCATATTATCGCGATGAAAATTAACCATCGACGAGCAATAAGGGGTAAAAATATAAATCATTTTTACAAGAAAAATATTCCTTTTGGAAAATTATGACTAGGAAAAATATCATGTTCTTGTTACGTAACGACATAAATGTTACAGGAAATAAGACCATTAAGAGCGATAAATCCAAATTTCCACCTCGGTTATTTACAAACCGCCGTAAAAATAGGGTGAACATGGGCTGCAATTCGAAAACCCCAAAATAAAGTTATTCCCAACCTGCTCACGTAAATATTTACATTTCGAGTAAAAACCAAAGGGAATATTTTTATTGCTGCTGAGTACGAAAAAAAATATTTAGAAGGAACTACGTTTAAATGTAAACAAAACCTAAAATTATATATTCTTGAAATTTTTAATTCGTGTTTCGTGATGTACTTTTCTTATAAGATAGTTGACGCCGTGACGACACATTTCCAAAGGAGAATTGAAAAAGTAAACATAGAGAAGACCCACGAGCGATTATTTCAATAAAAAATTACTCCAATTCGGTGATAATTTTTAAAACTTTTTAATGCTCGAGTAAATTTCGATAAAAATGGTCGTCAATCATACCCAAAATAATTTTTGATAATAATACGAAAAATTGCCTCATGGAAACCCTGCAGCGTGCATATTCAAGAAGATTTCCACTAAATAAGCCCAGATAACCTCAACTTTATTGTCATATACATAGCTTTTTCTTCAGCAAAAACCAAATAATCCTTTGAAATATTTAACTGGCGACTGTTTTCATTTCATAAAATACAACATTTATTTTTGCATATAATATACAAAGTACATAAGCGGAAAATAAAGTGGTATATAATCCCACCAACATCTAGCGGCGCGGTTTCGCATGAATACGTGGGAGGTTGGTTGGATTAATGTTCCTTTCTGCTAGAATCAACTAGTCTTTTTTTTTGTATTTTTTAAAGGGTGTTTATACCGTTATTATATATTTCGCGCACGTACTACATGATCACAATAAAAATTCTTCTCTTGTTTGCGTATAGAAAATTGTACGAAAATTTCGTTAATTGCGACGAGAACGCGTGACATTTGAGACGTTTCGAGGAGAAAAAGCAGCCTTGGTCATTTGTTAAGTTCGTCTGGTGTTTGGGTAAATTAACTTCAAGCGGGGAAGGCGAAGAGGAAGTGATGAGTGAGAGAAGCTCCTAGTTTAACCCTTTGCTTTTCTTTGGTCGAGAAGTTTCATTTTTTTTTCTTCTTAATACGTTGAGTATATAGCGAGATAAAGTAAATTTACATTTTTATGCATATCGAAATATGAAGTATCAATATTTGCTTGCGTATCGCTTTAGAGCTTTAGATCAATATTTAAATCTCAACTGTACTAATGTGTTTACGAAATGTCAATGGGAAACTTTTTCATCGGTAAATAATGTCATAGGAATATAATTTATAAAATTACAATAATTGTGAGAAAATGCCGGAGGAAGGTAAAACCACCTCGGATTGAAAAAAATGTTTCGAATCTATGTAAAAGCTCAAACCAAACAGAAACAGTAACCTGAGTGAAGACATTCCTTAGGGTGTGTTTTTTTGGGGATCAAAGTTTAAAAAATAATCTCTTTGGAGAATGACCTTTCTTTGAGGTTCCATAGGTCCCCTTCAGGGTCACCTAAAGGACCAAAAATTTTCTCAGGAATGTATAAACTCGATATGAACATCATTCAAAAAAAATCAGCAAAATCTAAGAGATCAGATATTTTTCATTTCCTTTGATATGCTGAGTGTGTATTTTACTTCATTTTCAAATCGCGATATCTCGGGAATGGTAACCATGAGTGAAAAAGTTATATTGACCATTTTGTAGGTAATTCTCTTATCTACAATTCTACATTGGACTACTTTTACGATAAAACCCACCGTTGACGAGAAAAATGCGAAAAACTAAAATTGCAGACCGTTGACCTTGAATAACCTTGAAGCAGAGGTCAACGGGGACTTTGGACGTCACTTGTGGCGTTTTCAAGAGTTTTACTAATTTTCAGCTTTCTGGGAATTTTTGATATTTGAAATGCCCAACTTGACCAGATTTCTTCACAAAAGTAGTTATTTGTTGGATTTTATGATTTTTTTGACGGACTTGACTGAACCCCTTGTAAAGTGATCAAGATGTATGAAGAGGAATAGTGACGTCATTATCAATCTTGTGATTCATAATTTTCTTTAAAAACGAATACTGAATTAATAGTACAGTCATTTTAGGTCAAAAACCAAAATTAATTCCCCGGAACGGGAAGTTCGGAATATGTAAAAATTTGGAAAAAATGTCTCTAAGAAAGTTGTAAAGAATAAAAAAATGAATATATCCGTATCAAAGTTTTTTTTTGTGGGAGGTTGTGCAAAGAAGCTGGAGCCAGGGGAACAAACGTACTTTTTTCTATTTCAAAAAAATTCAATTAATTGCCTACAATCGGCTGAATTGAAGGTGGAATATATTTCGCGAGACCTAACTTTTTAAGGAAAGAAATCACAAAAAAATTCTCCAAGTAAAAGTTGTAGAGCATAAAAAAACAAAAATGTTCATCCCAACAAATTTTTTGTAGGTAGACGAGGCAGCTAGATACTCTCTGATGAGTAACATGATGGTAAATAAACTAGGGAAAATGGCGAAAAAATCCAAAATTAATTCCCCGGAACGGGAAATTCAGGTTATAGGTGTTCTATGACATGCACTTTAGTATTCCACTTTGATGCGAATATATTTATTTTTTTATTCTCTACAACTTTTGTAGAGACATCCTTGGGGGGCCCCGTTTGTAATTTCCTGTCCCAAAAGGGGCCTAAGTTGTATTATTTGTATAAAAAATATTTTCTATAGTAAAAAGTTTCAATCTGGCTAACGTACATTCATGCGATGGAAAAATTTATGCTCAATATTGATATTTCCGTTGAAGTTTTTATTTAATTTTTTCTAGATATTAAAATGGTCTAAATTTTCTATAAATTATGTAAAAAAAAAATCCATTCCTGTAATTGATTTTGGAGCTATCGAGGAGGAATGTGATCATTTTTTACCCTAATTACGTTTAGTACAGTTTTCCACTTGTACTTAGGCAAAAATTGATTCTATTTTCATAGAATTAATTTTCGCTGAGGTAGAAACAAAAAACTTATTTGATATATGATTTGGATGAAACCTGATCCTAAAATCAAGTTTTTTTGAATTTTTCAATATTTCCTTACAATTTTTGAAGAGAAATGAATTCATTTAGAAGCAATAATTATTCTACTCGTATGTTTTCAACAGCACTTTATAAATACGTAACCCACTAGTATCAAAGTAGTTGTGTGCGTGTAGTAAGTTTTTTTCCAAATTAATAAATCATTGAAGAAACGTAATTTCGACGAAGTAATCGAATAAATTATTCGCTGTACAACATATGTACTACGTAGTACCTACCTACCTACTACATTACCACATAGGCATTACGTATGATTTGACTGTGTTAGTTGCTGAAGAAACTTTAAGGTAGAATTTCTATTCAAACATAATCGATTTCTGTCTTCGAGAAGGTTCTAAATAGTTTTTTCAAAATTTTCCTACTTCCTGGTGTAATGATCTTTCTTTGTATGTGTTTCACCAAGGCATGATGATCAAATGAACCCTTTGGAGGAACATCGCTTGTCATCTCATCTGAAGTATCGTTTCAAAAATTAAATTCATGCACTTGAGTGCGTTTATGGTATATTTAAAATTAAGATTAGCATGTATACGTGTTGAAACCTGTTGATTTTTTCATCTGATATTTATTTACTACATTAATGCCTAATTAAAGCTACCTAGTCGTACAGATCCTGACTGATTTCATAACATCTTGGTATAGTGTGGTTCCTGGAATTGTCAAAAATAGACTTTTTAACAAGAGATGTTCATTTTAAAGTTCATGAAAAATGTAAGAAGCCAATTGAATTCACCTCTGCCAATGTGATGTAACCACATGTGTAGTTGTGTACCACGTTTTTCCTCCTCCTGTAAAATTTGCGAAAGTGGAATGAGTCCGTTTTGGAATTTTGCTCCGTACGTCATTGGAATGGTCAAGTGTCATGGTGATCTGAGGAATGACATATTATGGTGATATGTCGTGATGTAGGTGTGGTGATGATATGTGATCACGAGTCAGGTGATTATTTTTTTTTCTTCTCAAAACGTGTTATAAGTTGTATATTTATGTGGAACGAAAAATATAATTTTATCATGTCACCATACCACGTCATAAATGATAATTCATTGTCATGGTGACGTGTCATGGGCAAGAGTGACATGTGATCACGTCATGGTATCATGTCAAATGACATGATACAGTGACAAGTTATCGTTGTGGTGACGTGTCATGGTTACGAGTGGCATGTAACATCAAATGACATCTTCTGATGAACGTCATTGTCGCGAAAGAGTGTGAAACTCATCGAATTAATAAATTTGCTCCAAATATTTATATTTTATTTTATATAAGACAAAAAAAAATCAAGTCAGTTTATGATCGATTCAAGCCCTAGTAATCGTGCATTTTCACGTTTTGCGACGGTTTTTGCTATTTTTGACAACGGCTGCTTATTTAATTGGCGAAATTTCGAGAAAAGTGTCATTCAGGGCTTGAAAATATGCACGTATATCGAAAAAAGACGTGGAAATTTGAGGTCGTATAGCAACTTGCAGGGCCGTACGCGCCGTACGCAGGATTTGCGTAAGGAGGGGGGTTCACAAGTTGGAAAAATTTCCTTTTCTGTGGGAAAGGTGGGGGGTGTACAAAGAACCTAAATTTGTACAATTGCCTCGGAGATATAATGAATAAAAATCTCCAAAATATACATTTTTAGCATTTTCCTATTAACATAACAATGCGCTAATAACGATCGAAGTGACAATCAAGGCTGTCTTGTAGAATGTAAAACGTAGAATATTATGCGGAATATGTAAAGTAGAATATTATGTAGAATATTATGTAGAATATGTAAAGTAGAATATTTATATGGAATGTAGAATATGTAGAATATGTAAACTTGGGTAAAAAAATACCAAAATACTGCAAATATCATCTAAATTTCTATAGATTTGCTTCATATTTTCAAATTTAACCATAAACTCTTCAATGAATTTTTTAAAACGTTCAGAAAAAAGTTTTTATGTAAGAAAAAAGTACCTAAATATGTGGAATTCTGTCTTTCTGTCTAAAAAGCAAATTTCTATACTCCAAATTTTCAAATTTAACCATGAAATGAATCCTTTTTTTTGGAAATTTTCGTTATATCGTTCATTTGAACGATTTCATGCAGTAAAAAAGAACGAGTTCAATCTTATTTTGCACCGCGAAAAACCATTTTCTTATCATTAGCCAATCAGAATGGCTTTTCAAAT